>WEIV01026838.1:5810-39649 GCA_013390005.1 Calyptomena viridis
TTATCTTTCATCATTTGAGGCTACATGTAGTCACTGGTAAAAACAAAGGGTCTAACAACAGAATTTACTGTAGTAATTTACTTTGTGTCACAATCCTCCCTGCACTGTGGGATTTCCATACAAAGAAGCCAAGTTCCTATTAAAGCAAAGACAGGATCAATTAATCAGCTAAGGCAGTGCAAGAGTTCATGAGTATTTAGATGACAAAAAGATGGGAATAAGGAAGGAACAAGGAAGGAAGGCGAGATTAGCTACGGAATATGTAATGACAGCACAAAGACATGACATTGCAAGATGACACAGCGCATCCAAAACTCCTTTGTCTGTGAAGTTCTCACTGCTGACAGAAAAAGTGTCACAACAGACAAAATAGCCCAAACTTGGAATACACTTATAAAACCTGATTTGGTGCAGCAAAAAAGGTAGANATCTGGGTTTTTTCACATTCTGTATCCATCCAATCCTCCAAAAAAATATAGGATTTTGAGGCACTATCCAGGGTCAACAGCCTTTGATTATGACCCACAATACCTCTCCATCGATTTTGGATCTCTCAGTGAGGAAAGAATGAACTGAAGTTGTATACTGTGGCAGTTTGTTGCACAAAACATTATTATTACAGTACAAATGCTCCCATTTATTGGATTGCAAATTCCTTTCAATTTGACCCAAGTTCAATGCACGTTTCACTCCATTCAGATGGCATTTGACACAAATATTTTTCCTCTGCTTACCATCAATAACATATTTCCTCTTCTCCTCAGCATCAGTAGTCATCTCAAACAGATCTCCATAAGCACGTGCAAGTCTCCAAAGAAAGTCCACAGAGTTTTCATACTGAAAGTAGACCACAGCTGCATAATTAAACTGATCAGAATGTGATTTAAACAGTTTACTTTCATAATGCTTAAAGCAAGTTATCAGAACATGACATTTTTTGTTTATTTTGCATCCACTTACATACTGCTTTTAGTTTATCTGAGAACCAATTGACCAATTTTCCACGAACAAAAGAGAACACAGTTTTTGGAAATACCCTAGGCTGTCTAAAAAGGTTTAAATTTATAAATCAGTTTAAACTTCTTTTAGTATAAAAACCTAAAAGGTAATCCAGTAAAGCACAACAGATCCCTGAATGAAGTGATGTGTATTTACTTTAGGGAGGCCATAAGCACCACATTCACTCACAATTAATATCTCATCTACCCTTCTGAGTATTCTAATATGTAAATGAAAATATAATCAGAACTAATGTTTGCCAAACCAGAAGAAAATGGTACATTAACTAAGGACTGCACATCAAACCACCCTTAAATTTTATCTTGAGTTACATATGTGCACAGTAAAGTCCAAGAAAAAATTCACATGAAGGCTATCAGAAAGGTAAAAGCAAACTAGATGAACACAGTTTGATTTCTTGAGAATACTAGGTCTGGTTACTACTTAATTTCACAGGATTTTCTCAGGTAGACGATTCCAAACCCAACAAAAATATCATTTATGTAGAAAAAAGCCCACGATCTTTCTCTGTTACGTGCAATAGTATCGCATCAAAAAACTCCTCTAAGTTATTGAGCCTGAATGGGATATAAAATAATAGAACCTTTATGCCCACACAACACGAATATTGACACCACCTTGAAATACTGCTTCTTCACCATATTTTAAAAATATGCTTGAAATTTCAGCTTCCATTTCTGTGTGCATTTTAAAGCTCGTATTAAGCTCTTAAAAGTAGTGCAAAGCATAAATCAATAGCAACATAACATTAATTTACTCATAATACCTTGTCATCTTTCTCAAGCAGCAGTCTGAAGCCCTCCTTTTTATCATCCTCTGAACCCTTGTGCAAATTGTCCACCTGCTGTAAAAAATTAAATAACTCTTCTTCTGATTTCACCATGGCATTGGGTGGTTTCATACATCTCTTTTCTTCCTCGGAGTCTCCTTCAGAATCAGTATGAGCTGTAAGATAACTAAAATCACAGAAAATAATAGCCATTTTTTTCTAAAAACATTGGCAAAGCATTGTTAAATTCAAAAGCAAAAATTTCAGTGCACAATTTATCCCCATTGCCCAACCTTAAAGGATTTTTTATTCATGGTATCAAGCTTATTGTTATTATTACAAAAGCTTTATCTTCAAAGGGACAGCACAATCATATTACAAACAAGCAAGCAATTACACTGTCCTGCTGCCTAATACTCCATTATAAAAGTGCAGATACAGAGTAGAAAAATATGTAGCCTTGTGTTTCAAATTTAGAACACTTGAAACCATCAGTGTGGTCTAAGATACACCCTGTAACCCTGAATAGGCGTTTTCAACTGTTTACTTCAATTTCCCTATTTTTTGAAATAGGAATGAGCTTACTAACAAAAATATAAGTGCTATAATAATCACTTACAAAATATTCTGTTGAACACTTTTAAGATCTAAATATAAGCCAGTATAAATAACATCATTGTTATCAATTTGTTATCTCTTTTGAGCATTCTGAAGTTCAGAGTATCTGAAACTGGGAAAGAGCTTATATTAATTATGTTTAGTGCACAAGTACTCAGCACAAGGGAGTCAAGGACAAAGAAATATTTACAAAAGCATAAATACCATGCAGAGATAACCAGGTGGCCTTACTGTCCAAAGTGCTGAGCATATATTACAGTACTCCAATTTCACAGAGGAGCAGCTGATGGCATTGTTTTTAAAAAGTAGCTTTTTGTTCATGTATGCACTAAAAATGGACAGGAAAGTCTCATCTTCCACATTTCCACTTTTGAAAAGACTGCTCTGGGGAGAAATAATAATGTAAAGGTATTAGCTACCAGGTTCAGAGATATTTTTTTAATGGTTACTAGGAGCACAAAAAGCATGAAATGTGTTAGGCACATTAAGTAACTGAATATTCGAAGTAGGTCATGACAGTCTAAATATATAAAATCTGGGTTTTCTTTAGAAACATAACTAGTACAGAATGTTAGCAGTATAAATGGCTTTCAAATATTCTGTTTTCATTAGGTTGCTTTCACAAGTGTCCAGAACTACACCATGAACAGATACATTTATAGCTTGTAAATGAACAAGTACGAGTACTTCACAAGTACACAGTAAGCTACAGAAGTGTTAGATGTAGCAGTTTTGCTGCAAAATTAACCCAGTAATATGGGAAACAGAAGTCAAAAATACATTTGGATAAAACAATACATACATAAACCATGTGTACATGTTCAAACCGATAAACATCGTGGAGCAGAGATGGGAAACTTCACAGGTTCCTATAGATTTGTTTTACATAATCTTGATGATACTGAAGTTGATGACACATCCTATGTTGTATCCTGCAGAGACTATATTCAGTCACTGAACATTTATTTTAATTTTCTGAAGCATCTTTAAAATCTCAGCACCTTGTTCTTCCACAGTTATTTTGAAGTGGGTGCTGAGCTACATTATATACAGGCTGCATTTAAAAGAGCCCTAACTTGATCGAAAGGGCATTTCTTTGGGAGTGGGGCATTTTAGCAGTAAAGGCAATTTCCTTAGTTACAGAAATTTGAGCATTGCATTGAATGCTACCTAATCAGGTACATGAAAGTATGAAATCAGTGTGTGGGAGTCAATGCTGTCTTCCTTATATTTGCTGCATAAACATCTGCAAAAATTCCTATGATCACTGCTGTTCAAAGATTAGATAATAGACAAAGTGATGATCAGAAAACAATATCCTCCCAGCAAAAATATAAAGACCAAAACTGGGCTAACAGCCAAGCCCATTGGGCTGTCAGTCCAAACAAGTCCAGCAGAGATTTCCAGCAGCACTGTTTCAAACTGGCATGACCAAACATCAAATTGAAACCAAACATCAAATTCATATGACATCAGATAAGTCGCATGAGAATATTTACTGGGAGACTCAAACGGAAAAAATGTGAAGTAGGTCACTAATAGATGATGTGATTCCATAAGGAGCTAATTATAAAATATCATGGAAGAACAATCTTTTAAGATCAGACTACACTGCATCAAGCCTTTTCTCACCCCATGTCTCCTAAAGAAACCTCATCTCCAGGCCATATTTGTGCTGAGGAACGGCAGAGAGTGCAGGTAGTTTCTTCCACAGTCCCTCTCACCTCCACTGTCCTGGGAAATTCTCTCCTACCTCCTCTATTTATCTGCTTTATGAATCCTCAAAGAATTTAAATATGGAGACAACCATCTTAAACCCTGAAAAGAATGCCATAAATTTCAATTTACTTGTTGATTGACGACTGACTTCAACAAAGCAGCTGGCAGTCTTACATATCTACTCATTCTAAAGCACTAAAAATCACTACTAACACAAACAGAAGCAGAGATTCTTCTTAACACAGTTTAAAAACTCCAGGAGTCTAAAGACTGATGATACTAATCCAAAAACCAAATTAACACAAAACAAGAAAGAGTCATTATGGTTTGTTTTAAAAATATTCCATATAACAGAAATCTGCAATTTAACCTGGTATTCTCCTACAAGACATTTTATCAGATGATAATAGAAAATTGAGCATTTACATGTGATAAATACATTGATCAATATTTGAGAAAATGGAAGAACTTTTAGAAAATGTCTAGACTCAGTGCCTACTTGTTTTCACCTTTATTACCAATAGACTTGAAATACAAGAGAAAAACTGTGATAAGAATGTGAGGAGCAACATTCAAACAGCAGGACTCAGCTGTATCATAGTGAACTGTTCAAAGTCCAAAGAACAAATGGACACTGTGCTGGAGACTCACCCCACTGTGGTTAAGCATTTCAGTAAATCCCAGCACCTAGTACTGGATTAAAAAAAACCTGAGCTACATAGTGTAAAACACCTCTGTGCTATAATGCACCTTGGTGGTTCAAAAACTATGTTGAATTTCCTGTACACAGGCACACACTGGGCCTAACCTGGTATCATCTGTTCATAACACTTGAGTTTTAGACAGATCAAATATCATCTGTTGTCTCCCTGCCAACTTTGAAAAATCACAAGCTGACATAAACACTGTCTCATCTGCTCCAGCTAATTCAATAGAGAGGACATCATATGTCACAGACTGATCTGGATCAAATTTGCACTGTATGATCCAGCAAAGTGCATATCCATCAGTAACGGTAAGCAGCATTCAAGGAAAACTTTGGCAAACTGCATTTTTAGACCAACTGAAGGCTGCATTTAAAACAAATGAGCAGCAAAATAAATTAAGAAATGCTAAGTGAAGTGATACTCAGAAGCAGGCAAGGGAAATGTTTCTTTCTGTTGAATATTTAAACTATTTCAAGTAAAAATTATACACAGAACAACAGTCAGAAAAGAATTTACTGTTCTAAATCTTTGTGGTGACTGATGCCAAATGCAATTTGAAAAGCTTGGATGCTGGGCCAGCTGCAGACCAGTGCCGAACATGTCAAGGGCTCATCACTGCCATATCAGGGAGGAAACAATTTTAAAATCACAAAGAGGAGGATTAAGTGACACTCTCCACCCCAGATGACCATCTAGACACAATTTACTGTATTTGCAAATGAATGAGTGCTTGTTACCCATTCTCAAATGTTAAAAGTTCACTAGTAAATCACGGAAACTGAAACAAACTATTAAGAACAGAATACAAAAAAAGCACAGATTTGAGACCACAGGCTCTTTTACATATAATGCCTCATCCATTCAGTGCACTTTCAGTTTCCATTCAGACTATTATGTAAAACTATATCTCATTTATTAAAAAGCATGGTATTTTTCCACTTACAGAAATATGTGATTTTTGAAAGGCAAAATAGAAAGCTTCTCTTCCCAAGGTGTTGAATACCAACAGTGACACTGAGAATATGACCAGAGAAGATCAAAACAGTGGAGGTGATATCAGAGACTGTCAGCTTCAAATATTTCATGAAAAAATCAGATAGTATTAAAAGTTTTTTTGGAAGAAGTTTACAAACACGAAACCAATGTAGTCATCCAGTATAAATCCATAAAATTCTTCAGATTACTTTATCTGTCAATTTCCAGCATCTACCCATTTGCCAGCTGAAACCAGAAGTGCTTAACACAAGCAAAATCCAATCTTCTAGATCATGAAAATACTGCTGAGGCAGTGAAACACATTGCATGTACTTTATATGGAGAAGACAAAGTGCAAAAATGTTTTATCAGTAACAAAGAGCAAAATCATTTCTCTAGTGCACATCTAGTGCACAAACTATTTTTTAAATGCATTAATGTGTATGGAATTCATGACAGAACAGTCTAAAACAATGCACCTACAGCATATGAAGTGGTGATGTACAATGTCCAGAGAAGGAACATGTGTTGCTATTGACTCTCCTCATAAACTCTCACAGAACACACACCACAGTCATTAAAGTTACAGAAGACCTCAGAAAAAGCTATAGACATTGCAACTGTATACACACTAGGATTGACAACCTATTTGCAAGAGGAAGAAAAAAAATTTTTTAAATGAAATTAAATTATTTTAAATTTAGAGAAGTTATGCAAACCAAACACATCAAGTACAAGGTGTTAGAAGGAAAAAAACACCTCTTTTAAAAAGGGATTGAAAAATAGCATTGGAAAAGCATGTACCCAAATGACTAATGCTAACTATAACCTTGAACTATCTTTCTTCCTTCTGACTGTACACAAATGCTTGTCAGAGAAGGCCTCTCTTAAGGACACATTCAATGCTCTGGCACACTACAATCATAGCGTCAGCTTCTTCATTCCAGAGAAGAACCTGAACACACGAGTTTCCTTGGCTTGTTCCCCAAGGGCAACGAATCTCTCCTGACCAAATACCATAATTTTCTCAAATGCTAGGTGTAGAAAAGCTCTACATTGCACCTATGGACCAATTATTCTTAAACTGGTCCCTTAGCCTTATCTACGTCTCCAAACATTTTATGCATAATATAAAGGCCTCTGCAATCCAATCAATTGTTAAATAATCTGAGAAACTAATAGAACTGTTTCTACACCAGATGAAGGAGGAATATCTTTGAATACTTCTGCCAATACTAAATACTTAAAATAAAGAACTGGTTCATAATAGAACTGACATGTCTTAAAATATGGTACCAAATATAAGACTCGTGAAGGATGTGGGCTGGGATGTAACATAACAGGAAATTCTTCTCACAGGATCTGAAAATGAATGTAGCAAAACTCTTAAAAGTAGAATTTCTTTAATTATTATATGCAGCATGTTACTGTCTTCAGAATATTAGAGTTAATTAATATATCTTTAAAGAAAAAAGGTGACATAAGATAGGCACTTTACAGACATAATGCTGCCTACGCAGATATGTAAGACGCACTGAGAAGATGGCTCAAAAAACTTGATTGCTAAAAACATACACGTATTAAATTGCATATAAGTACCTAACCTGATTATACCAAAAGAAAGGTGTAATTACAGAAGAGTAATGTCATAATCATTTTTACATTACTACTGGAGGGTATATCAGGCAACATTTGAAAAGACAAAAATGGAACTTCAGGTAGATCTGATCCTTCAGCATGTTCCTAACACATGTGTATAAAAGATCCCATTAACCATCATGGGACTACAAGATGTGGCCAAAACCAGGAACTTCTGCCTTACTGAGTCAGTACCCTAAATTCCTCGTAACTACTTTTTGAGCCATCAGACAGTGCCTACAACAGCAAATACACACAAACATTGCCACTTGTACATGTGTTCCATTCCAACGTGGCTTTCACAGTAAGCAATACCTCTGGGCAGAACACTATAATAACTCCTCTACAAGGCCCACAGAAAACAATTATCGTGAAAAGCAAAAGAGCATTCATACAGTTTGAACTCACTCTGGAAAAGACACAAGACTACTTTCTTACTAAAAGCACTTTCAAAGTTACACCATTATTTTGAACTTTGTCTCCCATTGCGTAGCTATGTAGCAATACTTAATCAGATCATTACCAAACACACTCCTAAAAAATCTGTATTATGCCTGGCAATAAGCCAACTTCAGCCATAGCACAGATTCAGAGATGGTCACCAGGAGTCTTCTCTGATCCAAAAACTGCTAAGCTGAATTTCTGTACTTTTTTCCGCTGAATATAGGGAACCATAGAATCTACCTAAAACTTTAAAAGGGCTCGTGTTTACAGTTTTGCACAGGTAATGATGCAATTTGCACTTCATGTGTACTGTGGTATATACGAATTGCTATTAACTCACCCTCCTTCACTTTCTGCCTCCTCAGAGCTGGTAGTTTCCCTTGCACCAGAAGCTGTCTCAGCTTTTCTCCGCCTCGTTGCTCTGTGTGATGGGCTAACTCTCTGAACATCACTCTTCCCTTGAAGCTCGTTTCGTACGAGCTCTTCCAGCTTTGGAATAGCTTCTTTCAGAAATTCCACTTCTCTCTTCAGTTCGTCCACACTCAGTAGTAGGCCATTCAATTTTTCTATTATCTGCAGTTGCCTCCCATGTAAAACCATTACTGCTCCTTGCTCATAAGAAGCCTCATTTTGCAAGCCCACAGGACTAAGTCTGTTACCTAAATCCTGGAACACACGCGCACGGAGGGCTGCCCCGGGTTTTCGGGTCTTGCGGTACCAAACCAGCACAAGGCTTAAGCCAGCAGTCCCTGCCATTATGCCCAGTATGAGTCCTTTATTTTCGAAGGGAGACATTTCTGCGCGTTCCTAAAATTGTGAGAAAACAATAACAGAGTTTAAGACTTTTTCCCCCACTCTACCCAAACGACCGGCTTTGCTTTGAAGTCACAAAAGTGTTAAGACTGGAACAACTGGAGCCTCCGCAGGCACAGAGTTACAGGACAGCTCCCGCAGGTTCTGCAAGGTATCCACAAGGCTCTGCGCACACACAAGGCACCAAAACCGAGACGGGGGTGGGTTTGGGGCGCTGGGGGCGCCGGCACGGGCGCAGGACGGCAGCCTTCACCTCCGACCTTCCCCGCATCCCGGGATTTGTTTGTTTTAATGCGAGAAACTCACATAATCGGATTTTCCGCCACTGCAGAGGCGGAAACCCAGCTGTCAGGCCGGAGCGCCGCCCGGAGGGGCGTCTCGCCGCCCCACTTCCCCCCGGTCCCACCGCGCCGAGGGGCTGCCGGAGCGCCGCGGTGNCGCCCCGGGGCGGCGATACCCGGATCGAGGGGGACGGGCCTCGGCCGCTGCGCCGGCCCGGCCGCCCGGGTGACGGGCCTCCCCTGTGGAGGAGGGATTCCCGCGG
The DNA here is from genome assembly GCA_013390005.1 of Calyptomena viridis. NCBI lineage: Eukaryota > Metazoa > Chordata > Aves > Passeriformes > Eurylaimidae > Calyptomena > Calyptomena viridis. The sequence continues at coordinate 15,058 of WEIV01026838.1, forward strand.
CTCTGGGAATCCCGGCGGGCCGNCGGCTGCACCTGCCACAGACGTGGCTCGAATACGCCATTCTAGGGCAAATGTAGCTCTTCACATGTCTGTCCTCAGTCTGTTGGCTGCTCGCTCTCACTAATTTAACCTTTCGCTACTTGTAAGGCCCAGAGAAGCTGTATTTCCGCTGCAATAGTGGAGACCTGAAGCCGCAAAATCACAGCGAAACCCCGCCCAGTTGCCAGGAAGAGCGGCAGTCCCGGCACAAAAGCTTCATCGCAATTTTAGCAATTTAAAGGCCCAAAGCTGATTTCACCAACGTCCATTATAGATTGCCCATAGTCATGGAGGAACTCATCATAGGAACATAGAATGGTTTGGGTTGGAAGAGAACCTTAAAGATCATCTAGTTCCAACACCCCTGCCATGGGCAGGGACACCTTCAACTAGAGCAAGCTCTTCTGACCTCTGTCCAACCTGGCCTTGAACACCTCCAGGGATGGGGCATCCACAACTCCCCTTGGCAACCTGTTCCAGTGCCTCACCACCCTCACCTTAGGGAGATATTATTTCTCCCTAATATCTAATTTAAACCTACTCTCTTGCAATTCGAACCCATTCACCCTTGTCCTGTCATTACGTGCTCTTGTAAATAATCTTTCCCAGTCTTTCCTCTAAGTTCCCTTCAGGTACTGGAAGACTGCAATTAGGTCACCCCGAAGCATTCTCTTTTCGAGGCTGAACAATCTCAATTCTCGCAGCCTTTCCTCTTGGGAGAGGTGCTTCATCCCTCTAATCATCTTTGTGGCCCTCCCCTGGACCCGCTCCGACTTTCTGTGCTGGGACCTCAGAGCTGGATGCAGCACTCCAGGTGGGGTCTCACCAAAGCAGAGGGGCAGAACTTGATTTTAACAGGGTATGGGAGTATTGCTCCTGTGTCCCATCCGAGATCATTTTTATCAGTGATGCTGCCAGGACCTTTCCTTATGCATTATAACATTTCTTTCTGAATCTGTTTTCTGTTTCTGGCTTTGAATGGAAGAAGGATCATCACAGACAACCTGCTGTGACCATTAGTCTTCCTGAAGGCTTCTGGAGGGTGCACATGCACAACATCCTGCCAGGAGTTACAAGCATAAAACTCATGTTCTTGTGTGTGAGGGCTCAAGGAAACCATCATGGAAACCACTGTATCTGTGCAACGAAAGACGTTTCTCTCCAACTGCTGGAATTGTCCTCAGCAATAGCAATCAGAAACAAAGGAACACGATGTAGTTCTTAAAAAACATACTAATTACCTTTAAAAAGGGAACAAAGTGCTGTTAAAAAAAAAAAAAAGAAAACAAAGTACCTAAAACAGGTACCAAAACCTCAAGAATTTTCAGTCTTAGTGCAAATTAGCAATTGTAAATCAGTCTGATGTCTGTTTATCTTCAAACAAAGATTTTGTTTAAAATAACTACAGCTACTAATTCTCTGTTAAGAAAGTGCGAATAAAACAAGCCTTATGTGAGACCAAACTACAATCTGAGAGAAAGGTAAAAATTTCTTAAGATGGAAAAATTAATACTGTTTCAGTATTCTATTGTTTTCCTACTTACAAAACAAAAAAAAAATTGTAATCATATGTTCATGTTTGTGATTTGAGATTTTTAAACCAAGGATAAAGAGCTCTTCATTTTATGGAAACGTCACTAAATTCGTATTATTTTAAAACTTTTCACTTTAAGTAATAATGTTAAGTCACACAATCCATCAGTGTTTTAAAATGGAACAAGACCACATGAATCTCCATGCTAATAGTGTTTCAAATGTTCAGCAGTGGTAATATGTGTGTTGGATAACCTTTAATTTTTGGTTTTGGTTTTTTTTTTTCAGTATAATCTTCCAAAATCTTTCTATAAGCCAATTAAAACATGAAATGCTTTTTCAAAGAGACTTAGTTGGAGGGCAAACATAGCACAAAGCTGAAACAAAATACTGTGGATGCAAAAATGTGAGCATTTTCAAAGATTTTCCAAAGTGACTGTCAAAAGTAATGGCCCAGGAGAACTGCCATCTACAGCTGCCTGGACATGTAGCAACTGTGAAAATCAGGTCACCTCCCTGGTTCCAAACTCCTCGTTTGCTTTTTACCTGTGGCCATTTTACTCAGGCAGAGCAGTGTGGAAGCATATAGTAACCTGCCAGAACACAACAGCTTTCCAACCTGAGGAACTAAACATGAATTTACCTAGATCTGACATAATTAAATTGGCCTAAATATGACATATGTTCTAAAAAAATGAAATAAACTAGTTTTAGAAAAGTTCTGTTCTTCTGCATGTGGATTTTTCCTGGTTAAAAAGAAATTTTGTACCTGAAGTCCTGAAAAACATCCAAGTCCAGACAACCATCTGTAATAAAATGGTCAGCCACAAATATTTTAGTATAATTTCAGCCTTACTTCCTAAGACAAAGCTTATGCCCATGAGATTGTCCATGTGCTGTCCTTTTGTCAAGCAACACCATGACATTTTCTCCACCCATTAACTCCTGAATTGGAGCTTCATTTCAGCCAATTGTGACAGAAGAAAAACGTCAAGTTCATAGAATTGTAGAATCATAGAATGGCCTGGGTTGGAAGGCCAGGAAGTTTACTGATGGTTTCATTTCTGTGTGCAAGGCATTCGTATTTTTAAACTGACATAAAATTTTTTAGCTGTAATTTTTCTGTACTCTTTCTTTTATCATATGCTGTACTTTCTGAAATGCAACTCACCCCCCCTCACAGAGATTAATCTACTGTTTGTAACAAATACAGAAACTTTAATATATTAGTAGCAGTTAATACTTATTACTTCAGCAGTTGTCTTGCAGGCGTAAAGTCAAACGTTGTTAATAAGTTACCAAACATTGTGAAAGCTTAAATACCTTTGGCCAGATTTACAACCAGTCTTCTAGAAATCCTACTGTTCTGTCAAGTTTTATTGAATTATCTTGATTTTTTTTTTTACTATAAAAATAAACACAATTATATCTTACCTCAAAGGGGAGCATTCACTGTCAGACTTGTCAATATTCTCTGCTGCTTTTCCCTGATTGTCCAGTGCCCTTAATGAAAAATTGATCAATTGAAGTTAAAAGGAAATGGGTAATAGCACACTGATCTTTTATGTTTACTTGAAATAAATATATACTGCTTAGCACAGTTCCCAGGGAAGATGAGACTGCTGCTGCCTTTATGTCTCTGTGTGTGCAAATGTAAGTGTACCTCTGTATCTTCTCCAGTATTTTTGTATCTTTGGCCAATCTCAGTCAAATTCAACAGAGAAATTCTGACACATTTCTTTGAATTAGTTGACCTTTAAAGTAAAAAGCCAAGAATTAGTGCCACCATTGTGGGTAAGATTGCTTACCACGTGGTGCACAACTGAGAATCTACAAAGGAGAAAAGCATTTTGCTAGGACAAGAAAAGCTAAAGCAGAGCTCACATTTTATTAAATGCGAAGGAATTGAACTACAAGATATAACTTGATAGGAAACTTGGCTTCATTATTTCAACTGCACTATAACTATCTATTTATTTATTCTATTGACAGGGTCCAGTGCAATTTCAGACAAGGACAAATGGTCACTGATGGCACAGCATTTCAAAAATTAAAAAAAAAAAAAAAGAAAAACATGTACACGCGGGAAGTGCTTCTTTGTGCCTTCAGGAAGTTCAAGGACATTATCAAAATGTATTTATGTAAGCTGTGCTAATTTTTTTAGGCCAAGGTACATGATTCAGTTTCCTTGATGTAAGAGATGAGAGTTGGTAGCCCAAGAGAGTTTGCATATGTTGTGTTGACAATAGAAATAAATACTGAAGGCTACATCTGATGTAATTCCACAGCACTGTCTGATCTCTTCACAAAGATAAATGGTCCTGGGAGTGCCTGGGTATACTCCAAAGAGAAAAAAAAATATGAATAGTTATAAAAGCCAAAATAATATGTGTGCATAGATGTGTATTTTACATGTATATGTATATGTTCCTTGGGAATCAAAACTCAAAAGTAGTCAAAATCTTTATCAATATGTGTGTGTACACACATATATTCTATGTCACCATTGTATATGAATAAAAGTATCTTCCTTTTCAGCTTCCCAATCAATATGCTATTTCAGAGCATACTGAAGTATTTTAAAGAGCTTTACTGTTTCTAGCTGCAAAAGGCAGTGTGCCCCTTCCTGAACTCCACAGATCAATCCCTCCAGTAAATATCACCTAGTATATGGCCCTAGGATGTCTGCAATTTCACATTAAAAAAAATCATCATCCAGGTGATGTGGTCTGTTCTGCCCCTCTTTTTTACTCTCACTTCTGAGCTTATAAAAAATTTTCCCTTCTGACTTTAACATCCCGTGTAAGTCGCTAAGGCTACCTGCACATTAGCAAGCAGTGGGGATGGGCAGGCTGTAGGCAGAGCAGATGGTGCTGATGCCATGACATCTGTGCTGTGCCCTGGGTTAACTTCTGGCTCGCTCCAAGCCTGATCCCAGGGGCTGTGTGCCTTGGGTGTGCTTCTGCAATGGATAGTCCCCAAGTGCAGCTCGTGTGCTCCATGCCTGGCACACGATGAAGAAAAGCTTGTCAAGCTGGGATGGTTGGAATATTTGCCTCTGAAGTGCACACCTACCCCAACCCAAATCATTACTCTGTACATACATATATTTACACTGGGAGATTTTGATGAGAGTTACACAATCATTCAGGTAGGACAGAAGGAATACAGGGAGGGAGCTCACCTCCATTTGGTAATTTTTGTGTGCTGGTAAAGGGGTTCCTCCTTAATTGTAGGATCACTTTTGAACAATGACAATTGATAATTGCAGCTAAAAGCATGAGGAAAAGTGGTGAAACCAGGTGAGTTAAGGGGAAGCATAAACAAAGACTTAATCACTTACAAGATTTTTGCTATATACAATAACAAGTTGTCTACTGTATTCAATGCACACACACACGTACACTCACCCAAATATATTTATATACACAACATTTTAGTTTTGCAGATTGTTTCAAGTCCTCTGGTGTGCTTTTTCAGAAGGAGATGGGTCTGTTAAAGTAAAATGTAAATAAAGACTTTTTAATTTTAATTGGTGTTTGCATTCAGTCCTGGTGTTTAAGAAGCTTTTCATCTGATTCTAAGCTACAGATTCCTGAAGACTAAAGAACAAATAAAACAGGTGGCCTTCCTGAATTTTGGTGAGATGGGCTTACAAGCCCTTTGCTCATTCATAGTTCCAGTGCTGCTATCTTGTGGAAACAGAGTCTGCAGCAACTGTGACACCTCATTCTTGAGAATGGATTAATGATAGCCTTTAAAATGTTTGCATATTTTTTCTATTAAAAAAAAAAGTGTTAGTGTGATTAATCCAGTAGGTTATATAGGGAATCATTATTCAGTGTGGTCCAGACTGTGATTTGGGCTCTTTTGACTGCCCAGAATTTTGTAATTCATTTTTGCAGAAGTAAACAAAATTACTGGAGTATAAGCAGTACTATTGTCTGTGAAAGCAGTGAAACTGTTTCTTCTATTGCCACTTCTTACAGACACTGTTTAAAGCTACTGCATTGTTACTCAATATGGAGTTTTGAAAATCCAAATCTAATGAATAGCTAGAAAAGCATCTCGGTCTACATTACACTTTTTCTCTGAAACAGGCAGATTTTTGAGCAGAATAGTTGTTTTCAAAGCATTTTCATTGGCAAGCTGAAATACCACTTAATTCTGAAAGCAAGAGAGTAAGATTCCAGCCTTAAGAAGAAATTGTACCAACAACTGAAATATGGTTTTTTTGTTTTCTTGGTTTGTTTTCCAGTTTTCAAATATACATGTAAATACAGATTTATATGTCAACAGCCACATTTCTATTACATACTGATATAATCCATCTTAGTAAGTTACTAAGCAGCTTTTCAAGATCATCTGTGCTCATAAAGAAGGCACTTTATGCTTTACTCAAGTTTTGGATTGGGAAAGCAGGACTTAAGCAACAAAAACACATAGAAAAGTCAAATACAGAAATGGAAGGGCTTGTCTCAGAATTGGCAAAATGAAAAGTTAATGTTAAAGCAATTTGATTAAGTTGTTTTTATTTCAATGGGGTTATGTCTGTTCCTTTGTAAATAGAATGAGAATGTAAAGGTTGGTTTGGTCTTACAGTTATTTTGAAGGCAAGAATAATTTCGAAAAGTATTATGGCATATACAATATATACCAAACTATAGTATATCTTCCAGTTGCAAACCAATCCTCTTTTACATTTCTATTTTGTGAAAAAAAAAAATTAATTTAAAATGCCTTTAAAGGGATCTATAGATCTTCATTCCTCATACAAGTTCCTACCCAATTTGGAGGACAAGCAGGGGCTGGCAGCAACCAGCAGCACCAGGCTGAGGAGGTCAGGGCACAAGTGAGGTACTGGCTGGCTCCAAGGCAATGCACGAACCAAAAGCTTCTCCAAAACCAGCTCTAGTTCCCTCAGTCCCCAAGAGCAAAGCTTTTGCAGGGGTAGTCGGAGGCACGCGTGGCCCACATGATTTCCCCGAGACCACACACCGTTCTGGGGACAACACAGCCCCAACCACCCCCTGCCATTTGCCAACCCAAATCTTCAACCCAAACTCTGCCAACACGAAACGTGCAACATCCACCTCCTGCCAGGGGCTGCTGGCACCGCAGCTCAGGGCACGGCTGCCGCCCGCAGGCGCCGGGGGGGCGGGAGAAGGGATACCTGTGCCACGGCCATACACCTGGCACAGAAGCAAATAGCCGTGGGCAGGCACCGCCTGCAGAGACAACTGTCAGAGGAGCCGGGCCACACGGCAGCCTTGCAATGAACTGTGAGATGCAGCATCGCTGCCAGGTTTCAGAGCGGGTGTGACCCGTGTGAGCGCGGGACACAGCAGGGGACAGGAGCCACACCGTGTACTGTGTCACGCATAGCGTGCGGGCTTCCAGGGCTCCTAGGGCTTCCGCCACCTTCCCGAGTCTCTCCCCACCGCACCACAGGCTCTCAGGAACGCCCAGCCGCACACGGCTCACTGTCCCTTGAGGGGTTCCCACATCCCGCTCCCCGCCCCTCGCTCCCCTCAGACGCGGCTGTGCCGCGATGGCCCCGCCTGGTGGCGCCCGAGCCCCGCCGCCCCACGGCCGCCGGGGGAGGGGCGTCGCCCTGCCTTCCCTCCCTCGCTCGCTCCCTCGCTCCCTCGCTCCCTCCCTCGCTTCCTCGCTCCGTCGCTCCCTCGCTTCCTCGCTTCCTCGCTTCCTCGCTTCCTTTCTTCCTTTCTTCCTTTCTTCCTTTCTTCCTTTCTTCCTTCCTCTCTTCCTCTCTTCCTCTCTTCCTCTCTTCCTCTCTCTCTCTGCCGGAGCCCGGCGGCCCCCCTAGAAACGAGCCCCAAAATCCTCAGGCACGCCCATTCCCGGTGCTCCGCTATTGTCCGGGTGCTTGGCGGTGCATTTCGAGGGAGCCGATGGTGCTGGCGTGCCACGGGTTCCTGTTGCTATCCAGAGCAGTACATTTACACCTTCCCTTGCGCGCAATCCAGTGGTCATTAAGTCGCTCAACTCACTGACTTGGCTGGAAAAAAACCATGTTTTTTGTTGTTACTATTCTGCCCTGTTGGTGGGTTGAATCAGCTCAAGGATAAGGAGAAGGAAAAGCCGTTTGCGAGAAAAAAGGTACAAGCATGCGGGCAGGATCTGAAGGAGAAAGAGGCATTGTTTGGCTCGTCTCATAGAAATGCACCACTGATTGCAACTGTTGTAGGAGAAAGGGTGTAAGGTACAAATGGAGAAAGGAAAGGCAACATCCTGTACCTGTACTGCAGGGAGACTAACAGTTATCTCAGGAGTAGTTAAGAGGGCAGCAGAGATCTTTCTGATGAATCTTTGTTGCTCTTGTTTCTAGTGCAGATCTGAATGAGAGGAGTTCTCACGGTGTGGCTCTGTGTAAGCTGACTATCAACAAGAAAAATTCTGCTTAGAGTGTTGTATCTTTCGAGTCTTAAATAAAAAGAATCAAAGAGAAACCGAAGCAGCAGAACAGATGCTCAGAAGTAGAATAATCACAAGTGAAAACTGGAGGGAGAAGCAAAGTTAAAGGAAGGTGGAGAAAGTCTCTCAAACTTTAAACGCTAAGAGAGCTGGTCTTTGCAACAAAGGTGGTCATGACCTGGATTCCTTCCTCCTGAATTTAAATGTGTATGCAGGGTACATAGGTATAGATTTTCTTTAACTTCTGTGCAGAAAAGGTCCCTCGAAAGGGGAACAGATCTTCAAGCTGGATATCAGTAGTTGTCCAACTGCTTCAGGCTCTAGACTGTAGAATCTTGCTTTTACATGCCTAGGGTATGCTGACCTCTGCCACTTGCAAGACATCCTTGTCATGGAAATTATTTGAGACATATTGGAGGCCAGTTGATGCAATCCTCATTATCTCTTTGGTCTTAAAAGAGTGTCTTTATTTTCAACCTTTGGCAAAATGTCCTGCAATCTATTTTGAACTGAAACAGGAGGATAAGGAAGCTGTAGTGACTTCCCTGCTTATCTTGGCTGCCTTTTCAAGAGTTGTACTGAAAAGCAGTCTAGTGCAGTAAACAAGCTTGGCCAGTATTTATAAACAAGCACGAGCTTCTCAGTGCATTGTTTCTTATCTGCATCTTTTTTTANTAGTCGGAGGCACGCGTGGCCCACATGATTTCCCCGAGACCACACACCGTTCTGGGGACAACACAGCCCCAACCACCCCCTGCCATTTGCCAACCCAAATCTTCAACCCAAACTCTGCCAACACGAAACGTGCAACATCCACCTCCTGCCAGGGGCTGCTGGCACCGCAGCTCAGGGCACGGCTGCCGCCCGCAGGCGCCGGGGGGGCGGGAGAAGGGATACCTGTGCCACGGCCATACACCTGGCACAGAAGCAAATAGCCGTGGGCAGGCACCGCCTGCAGAGACAACTGTCAGAGGAGCCGGGCCACACGGCAGCCTTGCAATGAACTGTGAGATGCAGCATCGCTGCCAGGTTTCAGAGCGGGTGTGACCCGTGTGAGCGCGGGACACAGCAGGGGACAGGAGCCACACCGTGTACTGTGTCACGCATAGCGTGCGGGCTTCCAGGGCTCCTAGGGCTTCCGCCACCTTCCCGAGTCTCTCCCCACCGCACCACAGGCTCTCAGGAACGCCCAGCCGCACACGGCTCACTGTCCCTTGAGGGGTTCCCACATCCCGCTCCCCGCCCCTCGCTCCCCTCAGACGCGGCTGTGCCGCGATGGCCCCGCCTGGTGGCGCCCGAGCCCCGCCGCCCCACGGCCGCCGGGGGAGGGGCGTCGCCCTGCCTTCCCTCCCTCGCTCGCTCCCTCGCTCCCTCGCTCCCTCCCTCGCTTCCTCGCTCCGTCGCTCCCTCGCTTCCTCGCTTCCTCGCTTCCTCGCTTCCTTTCTTCCTTTCTTCCTTTCTTCCTTTCTTCCTTTCTTCCTTCCTNGGCTCCTCTCATAGAAATGCACCACTGATTGCAACTGTTGTAGGAGAAAGGGTGTAAGGTACAAATGGAGAAAGGAAAGGCAACATCCTGTACCTGTACTGCAGGGAGACTAACAGTTATCTCAGGAGTAGTTAAGAGGGCAGCAGAGATCTTTCTGATGAATCTTTGTTGCTCTTGTTTCTAGTGCAGATCTGAATGAGAGGAGTTCTCACGGTGTGGCTCTGTGTAAGCTGACTATCAACAAGAAAAATTCTGCTTAGAGTGTTGTATCTTTCGAGTCTTAAATAAAAAGAATCAAAGAGAAACCGAAGCAGCAGAACAGATGCTCAGAAGTAGAATAATCACAAGTGAAAACTGGAGGGAGAAGCAACGTTAAAGGAAGGTGGAGAAAGTCTCTCAAACTTTAAACGCTAAGAGAGCTGGTCTTTGCAACAAAGGTGGTCATGACCTGGATTCCTTCCTCCTGAATTTAAATGTGTATGCAGGGTACATAGGTATAGATTTTCTTTAACTTCTGTGCAGAAAAGGTCCCTCGAAAGGGGAACAGATCTTCAAGCTGGATATCAGTAGTTGTCCAACTGCTTCAGGCTCTAGACTGTAGAATCTTGCTTTTACATGCCTAGGGTATGCTGACCTCTGCCACTTGCAAGACATCCTTGTCATGGAAATTATTTGAGACATATTGGAGGCCAGTTGATGCAATCCTCATTATCTCTTTGGTCTTAAAAGAGTGTCTTTATTTTCAACCTTTGGCAAAATGTCCTGCAATCTATTTTGAACTGAAACAGGAGGATAAGGAAGCTGTAGTGACTTCCCTGCTTATCTTGGCTGCCTTTTCAAGAGTTGTACTGAAAAGCAGTCTAGTGCAGTAAACAAGCTTGGCCAGTATTTATAAACAAGCACGAGCTTCTCAGTGCATTGTTTCTTATCTGCATCTTTTTTTTAATTCTTTAATCACTTTTGAGGCAATGGCACTCTTAATCTGTAATGTCTCAAAGACCATAATCTAACAGTAACAGTGGAATAAAAATTAGTTCAAACTGAACTGGAAAACAGCATAATTATAGGCACTAATAGTTACTATTTAGCTTCTTCTTCATTTTCTTTGTAATACCTACTTCTGTGTACCATGAGAAGGTGACTAACTAACTGCACTAAGCACAAGCTTCATATTTTTATCATTTCCGATTCTAATATATGGAAAAGAGTAATACATGGAGAATTGCAATGTAAAGAAATAGCATGATAATTGATTTATTGTGTAAGCTGAACCAGGCAGTCACAGTAACACTTTAACAATATTATTCAAAAGAACCATTGTCCCACTTCAATTTAAGAGCCCAGCTCCAGTGGCAATAGTTTTGGGCTCAGTAGTTCAGTATACTTCAGATAGACGCCACTGTCCAGCTTGTCTGTAAATGAATTTCAGACAGCCAAGGTAACAAGTGCAAGTTATTAAGTAGCTGAATGTTAAAAAAAAAAAAGCGTATCCTTCTTTGTGCAAAAAAAATATCAAGAGAATTCACTTTTCTCTTAAATTCAAAGGATATTGACCAGGACTAGAACTCTAATAAGAAGCAGAACTTTTTATCATAGGACTACAGTGTTGCACAAAACCCTTTGAAGTCTCTGGCAAGGCACATGCAGTTTTGGCGGTCACACCAGAGTGAATATGCATACGTAATTCTGGAGGGAATATCTGACATTTCGGAAGTGCACTCATGGTTGTGTTATGGCAGCCAGTACTGCAGGCCTGCTGTAATGCCAAGTCTCCCAAGGTGCTGCACCTTCCCTGTGCAAAGCTCTCTAGGCCATTTTGACTTTCTCGTTTGGAACAGCAGTAGCAACACAGAGCAGAGATGGCTGGAAATTTCTCACAGCAAATTTCTCCATTGGGAAAAAACCCCTCCAAAACTGTAGTTGACAGGTTTCTGAGCAGCACATTGGCTGTGACAGAAGCCAGGCAGGATCCCAAGTTGCCTGCTTCCCGTGCAGGCTTACTTGGCTTTCTCTATCAGCAGTTCACAGGCTTTCAGGGCTTCTTGACAGCTCAATAGGAAGGGTACCATGGATCAGGGAGCCTGTGAACCTGAGAGGAGGGGGCAGGCTTAAGCCCACATTTCCATTCTAATCGCTTTGGATAGATGGATGGATGGATGAATGGATGGTCTTCTGTAGAAATATGTGAGAGAAATTCTGGTTCTCCAGGGCTCCAGTGAAGAACAGTCAATCTCCTATTCCAGAGAACCTCAGGCAATGCCAACAGCAGAAGAGCATCCATCCTTCTCCAACCCAGAAGCAGCAGCAGGGATAAGGTGCTTTAAAGAAAAAAATGCATCCTCCTTTCCCTTTTTGAGATGCAGTGGCAAAAGGGACCCATCAACTTTTAATCACTTCATCAGCTACATGGGACTATTGATGCCTTGCTTTTCCATTCTTGGCACATAACATTGTCCATGGGGGTAAAGTTAATGGACATTTAACTTAGGCCAGGGAGTGGGAAGAAGAAACACAGAGGGTGATTCATAGTTCTCAATTAGTGTTCTCAGGCTGCCAAAGGCACTAGTGCACTCTGGCTGCTAGCTCAGTGATGCTTATGTCCTGTTTGAAACTGTCCTTTACAACTGCTAGGCATCTACAGATTATTTAAGCAAGCAGTGAAATGCTCATCAACTATTTGGCAGGAATATTTTTAGACTCTCTATCTGTTATTGGCTGTTCTATAATACAGGTCTGAGCATGTATATTTCCTTTACAATAAATGCAACACAACAGATTAGCCAGACAGTACAGGGTGACTCTGCTTCTCTTCAGTGTAGGTTAGAAACTGGTCTGCAGGGAATTTAACTTTAGCACAGGAACACCCTGTCTCATGTAGCCTTCAGAACAGCTCAAATTCTGAAGTCTTTATTCAGGCCCTGATTNTTTTTATCATTTCCGATTCTAATATATGGAAAAGAGTAATACATGGAGAATTGCAATGTAAAGAAATAGCATGATAATTGATTTATTGTGTAAGCTGAACCAGGCAGTCACAGTAACACTTTAACAATATTATTCAAAAGAACCATTGTCCCACTTCAATTTAAGAGCCCAGCTCCAGTGGCAATAGTTTTGGGCTCAGTAGTTCAGTATACTTCAGATAGACGCCACTGGCCAGCTTGTCTGTAAATGAATTTCAGGCAGCCAAGGTAACAAGTGCAAGTTATTAAATAGCTGAGTGTTTAAAAAAAAAAAAAAAAGGCAGCGTATCCTTCTTTGTGCAAAAAAAATATCAAGAGAATTCACTTTTCTCTTAAATTCAAAGGATATTGACCAGGACTAGAACTCTAATAAGAAGCAGAACTTTTTATCATAGGACTACAGTGTTGCACAAAACCCTTTGAAGTCTCTGGCAAGGCACATGCAGTTTTGGCGGTCACACCAGAGTGAATATGCATACGTAATTCTGGAGGGAATATCTGACATTTCGGAAGTGCACTCATGGTTGTGTTATGGCAGCCAGTACTGCAGGCCTGCTGTAATGCCAAGTCTCCCAAGGTGCTGCACCTTCCCTGTGCAAAGCTCTCTAGGCCATTTTGACTTTCTCGTTTGGAACAGCAGTAGCAACACAGAGCAGAGATGGCTGGAAATTTCTCACAGCAAATTTCTCCATTGGGAAAAAACCCCTCCAAAACTGTAGTTGACAGGTTTCTGAGCAGCACATTGGCTGTGACAGAAGCCAGGCAGGATCCCAAGTTGCCTGCTTCCCGTGCAGGCTTACTTGGCTTTCTCTATCAGCAGTTCACAGGCTTTCAGGGCTTCTTGACAGCTCAATAGGAAGGGTACCATGGATCAGGGAGCCTGTGAACCTGAGAGGAGGGGGCAGGCTTAAGCCCACATTTCCATTCTAATCGCTTTGGATAGATGGATGGATGGATGAATGGATGGTCTTCTGTAGAAATATGTGAGAGAAATTCTGGTTCTCCAGGGCTCCAGTGAAGAACAGTCAATCTCCTATTCCAGAGAACCTCAGGCAATGCCAACAGCAGAAGAGCATCCATCCTTCTCCAACCCAGAAGCAGCAGCAGGGATAAGGTGCTTTAAAGAAAAAAATGCATCCTCCTTTCCCTTTTTGAGATGCAGTGGCAAAAGGGACCCATCAACTTTTAATCACTTCATCAGCTACATGGGACTATTGATGCCTTGCTTTTCCATTCTTGGCACATAACATTGTCCATGGGGGTAAAGTTAATGGACATTTAACTTAGGCCAGGGAGTGGGAAGAAGAAACACAGAGGGTGATTCATAGTTCTCAATTAGTGTTCTCAGGCTGCCAAAGGCACTAGTGCACTCTGGCTGCTAGCTCAGTGATGCTTATGTCCTGTTTGAAACTCTCCTTTACAACTGCTAGGCATCTACAGATTATTTAAGCAAGCAGTGAAATGCTCATCAACTATTTGGCAGGAATATTTTTAGACTCTCTATCTGTTATTGGCTGTTCTATAATACAGGTCTGAGCATGTATATTTCCTTTACAATAAATGCAACACAACAGATTAGCCAGACAGTACAGGGTGACTCTGCTTCTCTTCAGTGTAGGTTAGAAACTGGTCTGCAGGGAATTTAACTTTAGCACGGGAACACCCTGTCTCATGTAGCCTTCAGAACAGCTCAAATTCTGAAGTCTTTATTCAGGCTCTGATTAAACAAACTGCACAAGATAAATCGAACTAAAGTTCAGCTTTGCTGAATTTATGTCCAAAGTCTTGCTCAAGTAAACTATTCAGGGAAGTTAAAACTGGGCTGCAGCTTTTAATTTGCAGTTTCAAATCAGACTCCTTACACCTGTGAATAAAGCCCATTATCACTTTATCTTCCCATAACTCTAAGTTCTGTTCAGTTTTTCACTGTCATCTGTAATTTAGTTTCCCAGTTAGAGGTATTTGTAGAAAAAAATAGAGCAGCACAGCCTTGTAAAACATCTGATCAAGAGGCAGAATTAAACTTGTCACAACTAAGTGATTTGCCATTAAATAGAGAAAAATGCACTAATTTTTCACTGATTCCATTTTAGGTTGTGAGAAAAGAGGTGAATATATTTTTTAAACATGCCTTCTGTACACAGTACCAGAAGGTTATAATTGTATTTTTTTCTTTGTAAGCAAATCAAAACTTCTGGCTAAAGTCCAGTGGACATTTTTCTTTGTCCATTAAGGCAATCTCCTACACAGTTTACCAGGGGAGGATGAAATTCCTCAAGCTGTGTTATAAACATTCATCACTGAAATCATGCTCCTAGTAACAAGAACAGCAGACAAAATTTAAGACAGTGCTACACTGGGTGTGCTTTACAGATGGAGACTATAGAACTGGGAGTGAATCAGTAAATCCAAAGACAAAATAAACCACTGTGAAAAGATTAAACAAGACAATTCTCCATCACAGAGAGTTTTGAAGTTCATTGAAAGGAAGAAAACCTGATTCTGTCACTCCAAACAAAAGACAATATTTGGATGCCAAAGGAAATTGTGTGAGAAAGGATCTTTTTCACTCTTTTGAAAAGTTTTAGTTCTTCCCTGAAGAAGAACTTTACAGAGACAATCTGCAAATACTTCAGAGCCATGTAGCCTCTATTTTCTTCCCTGGATAAACTTTTTGAGAGCTCTAAGGAATCTCCCTGTTGTTCCTCTGTCTTTTTATTGCTCAGGTTCATTTCTCTTGAATAAAGTCTCTAGAGATGATAGCTGAAATCAGGGCCCTTTTGAGACCATGGCACGCAATGAGCAGAACTGATTTTAATTTGGCCTGTAGTTCAGCATGGGACTGAAAACAGGCTGCTGGTCAGGGAGACTCTTTATCAGTTCACCTTCCTGTCTTCCTTTTCAGCTGCAATTTACTCCCTTCTCTGCCAGCCTCCCTAATTAGTGCAGAGGATTTGTTTGTTTATAGCCCTAATAAATCGTAATCACCTTCAATATAGCGCTTCCACAGGCTCTGACCTTTTGCTCTCCAACCATGTCCTGTGCCAAGTACTGGGTGGGAGGACTGGGTAAGGACTTCCTATGAACTGCCATCACCAGCAACAGGGAGCCCACACTTCCCTTCCTCATTTAGGCCTGTGCTAAGGGCTACCACCATTAATGAATTATTTCCTTTATAAAAGCATTTCATAAAATTAAATAGGGGTAAAGGCAGAGAGGAATCAAAAACCTGAACAAATTACTACAGAACTTCTAAAACATTTTAAAAGAAAATTAAAACTTCTTAGGGTCTTGTGTGTTTGTGACAAAAACTATGCAACTACATGAAAGGTATATTGTTCTAGAAAAACAGTAATTTTTAGGACATTGGAAAGGTTTCTTAAATGGCAAGATGGCAAGACGCTGATGAAGTGGGACTTCCTGCACACAATGTAAGCATATCAATACCAGCCTGTCTGCCACTACAGGCTGCATCTGGTTTTCAGAGAGTGTCATTTTCTGCAGCATTGCTGGCAGGTTTCTGATGTGTGAACCTGGTGAATCTGGGAGCCCCATCGGGCTGTAACTTATGCAGAAGGCTGCACTGAGTCCTGGCAAGCTTGGGCCTCTGGAATTTAACAGTGCAATAGAAGGAAACATGCCAAACCATCTACCTGAACTGCTATTCCCTCAACACATTCCTCTGTGGTGTTTCTTGGCTGGCTGCTTGATCCCTCAGCTCTACAACTGAAAAAACCCTGGTGCTTGAAGTTATATTTCTCACAGTCCTTTACATAGCATATGTGACAAAAATACCCCAGAATACTATAAAAGTTTCTTTTTCCAAAACCAAAAAAAACCTTAGAAATAATTGTCTTTTCCTAATATAATTATTTGTTTTTAATTAATACTCAAGTGTAGCAGACGAGTGCTCATGAATTTAGATACAAATATGTGAAAAGCAGAAGCACATCTTTAGATATTTAGGTTTCCAATTTTTGTTTTGAGGAAGATGTTGCAAAATCAAGACCTTGAATAGGTTGCCTTTTAAAGCATTCTTAATTAGACAAAAGTTTTCAGACTAATACTACAAATCTGAACCCACAAGTTGGTCCTGTTTTGTCATAACCACACATAATTCTTTCTTCACTGGGGATGGGTCAAAATCCCATCAACTGCAACAGTCCCCTCTTCTCTGCAGAGGATCTCTATTTATGCGGCTGTTTAAAGCAGATATTCAACTGGTCCTACAGAAAGAGAATATTAGCACAAAAAGAGATCCAACATACAACTATGAAAGCATTATAGAGGTTATTTAATTTGTATTTTCATAGTTTATGCATGTAGATGATTACAGTCTTTGCTACAGAAAGTAGAGAGGTTTCTGTGTTTGCCTGCTCTCTGTGTCACAAGAAAACAATTCAGGTTAGTTGGGAAATTAAAGTCAATCATGTCATCCAATGGGAAAAAGCAGGACAGATTTCCTCGAAATGGTGGAACTGGTATTTTTGTAAGTTGTGGAGCGTTTCAGATTCAAAGTGTGTAGATTTGATGTGTATTTGTAATTCTTGTAGTGACTATCATAAACATGGAAAGTTGTTTCCAGCAGGAGCAATGTTTAGTGTGTACATTTCTTCGCTATACACTAGCTATGTACTGAACAGCAAGTTTCCACAGGGTAGCAGCCACAGCACAATGGTTGGTGTGCAGAACATGCCCCTGCACTTACTGCACAGGCTGTATAAGCATCAGCTCAGCAAGGAAAGACAGGCGTTCAGAAGTAGTTTTGCCCTATGTGTTTGTGAGCTCTTTCTGTTTGTGTTGATGAGACAAACTAAATTAAGGATTCCTAGTACTGGTCAGCTAGTGATTGTCACTGGTAACTTCTACTAATCCACGGATTTATATGAAGATAAGTCTCACACACATAAAAGTCAAGCTCTCTGTTGTTCTTATCCATAAAGTAGATATTCCTTCCAAATGTCCTGTGTCCAAATGACTCTAATATGTCATAATATTTGAGTCACAATGTCCTATATTTCATGGTGCTATTTGATGTAACAGAGTCCTTGGGCTCATGTTGGAATGAGAGGAGTCCTTTCATTGCCTTCCACAAGCCTTGGATCAGACTCTGGCTTGCTTAGCACATTATTTTGGGAAGTCATTGACTCTCCTGGACTTCACCCTCTCATTCTTCTGGAAAGCTTATTAATTTATAGGTCTTCAGAATCTCAACTGTCGTCTTAGGAGAGATTTTGGAGTTTTTTGTTTGTTTCTTTTAGATCTTGGCATTGGAACACGGGTTGTTCATAGACTAAGATGACCCTCATGTTTATAGACCTCTTGAGAAAATGGAATCACAAGTCTTCAATAAAATCTAATCAGCATTTTAAATTACTCACAGATATAAGAGTTTAACTAAACACAGAAAATACCCTGGTGTTCCACCCCACAGGGTCTTATCACAGTCAGCTTGGCTTCTGTACTACAAAAACATCCTCAGTTCTTCAAATATGCCAATAAACTTCCCCCGAGAGGCAGACTTCAGCAAATAAAGCCTTCCCCTCATGCTCCATCACCAATGTTTGCTTGTTAGACTTTGGATGAAAGAGTCAAAAATTTCTCCACTGAACCAACAAGCTGCTGCTGGAGTTTAAACTGCTGGAGTTTAAACTGCTGTAAGCATGGGAAAGCAGAGCAGTTGAAACCATAAAGACGGGGTTTGGAACAAGGTGATGTCACAGCCTAGCATCCAACGGGAATACATTCAAACTCAGGAATCCTTCTAGCAGCCGAGCAGTTCTGTGCTAACATGGATGTCACAGGGGAGTTTTTTAGTAGACTAGCTATAGTGAGCCAAACTGAGGTCTTCAGAGAGTTATGGGAGAAGTGGAATATGCACATCTGGGAACTAAACCAAACCAATACCGATGCTTTAATCGTACAAGGCTTCACTTGCTATCACATATAAAGGAGATTTTACAGTGGTTTAATTATTTGTAAATGTTCACATAGAATAAAAAATCTTCATTGATGGATATCAGATGATAGTATCAATAGCCAGAATAAAAGAAAGTTGGTCCCTATAGTAATATATTACTTTTTTCTGAATAAAAGTAAGCCAGAGAAAGTTTTACATTATTAGCCCCTCCTTCTGAGGTGGTAAAAATGTGGTTGGATACATCCACAGTGTAATGATGTTCAGATGGGATGCTGGGAAACAGAACTGCTCAGGAATGAGCAATTAGTCCAAAGAAAGGAAACATAAAAATGAGGTTTGAAACAGAGAGGACATTTTAAAAACTGTATTTGTTTTCTATTAAAAAATAATCTTGAGAAAAAGATACTTTCTTTTTTGAGGCAATTTATTGAGAATTGAAACAATAGGTCAGTCTACGAACAGCAGCCATTAAATTTCCAACAAAAGTGTAATAGCAAATACATACCTGCTATTGGATGCTAAGAAAAACTAAATACATGACAAAACCAACAAACTAATTAATGTTTTAGGAGAAGGAAAGCCCTCTCGAGACTCAGAGAACTTCTGAGGTAGAGGTATGCTGTACCCAGCAGTCTCTCCTTTCCACTTGCATGCTGTGCTGGCCATGACACAAATGACATTCTGCCATCATTCCTTGTTCATAAATCATAGAAAAGTTATTTGAAAGTAGCATCAATTTCTCCCTTGGTTTAGAACTACGGATACATTTGCTACTTATCTGCAGGGAAGATGATTTGAGGGATTACCATATGGTTTATAGCATTTAGCTTTCAAATGTAAATCCTTTTACTCTTGGTCTTTGAAGGTCCTAACCAGCCTAATTCTTTCGATAATTCTATGCAAATTTCTAATTCTAAATAAAAGTCAAGGAATGTTTATACAACTTACCAATGGTCATTACATTCAAAAAGCTGTTGAATTATGGAAGACCTCAGAATTTGTGGTATTCTGCATTTGTTAGTAGGGCATGTACCCTGTGTCCCTGGACTTTCTGAATCTGTGTGTACCCAAAACAAAGCACTACAATATCATGTGGTGTCCTTATTACTTCAGCCTAGGACTGACTTAGTACTCAGGTTTGGACCATGGCCCAGACAACCAGCACTTGCTTGGAAACCCGGACTGTTTGGGTCAGTTCCAGCCACCAGGCACATCTGGGTCCTTCATACATCATGCAAAAATGCTCATTCAGCAGAATTTAGTGGTTACTTATTTAGGTGGCAGCATTTAGCAGAAGTCTTTCTAACTTGCCACTTTGCAGGGGGGCTGTTGTTGACAGATGGAAAAATATACAACAAATTCAAAACAAAAAAAAATAGTAACACATGGTTTCTTCTGGCACTGGTTTTTATAAACCAGAGCCAAAGGCTGACACAGTGATGAGAAATATGGGTCAGAAAAATACATCTAGAGTTGGATATCTGGGGGCTCGCTGGAGTCTGAATATGCTCCACAGCACTGTGTAAGCACTCGGAGAGGTCACGTGCACTGGAGGGCAGTGGCAGAGCTGAATAAATCTGCCTCTAAAGATTACATTGGGATACAGCTGCGTGGGCTTGTGACAGTGTCTCCTTCGGAGAAATCACAAAGAATTTTAACAATGTGTTTGTCACTAACAGCACAATTTCTCTTGCCCTCATGCAGAAAAATACCTGTTTCCTATTCTGTATTGAGCAAACCATGGGAGAATCAGGCCTCAGAGGGGCTGAGGCGCCCACCTGCCCCTTCGGCTACCTGAATTCAGCCCTCAAATCCCAAGCGGCTTTTCCAACGCACCTGCCTGGGGAGGCACTGCAGCTGTCTGCCTGCCTAAATTACTGCCTCTCAGCATGTCGTAACTACTGAAGTGCAGATATGTTCATGCTGTTACATGTTTAAGCCCTTTTGAAATAACAGATCTATGTTGCCTGCAGGTCTGCTTCTCGAGGCATTTTCTGATCGTGCTGTCATAGGGTCTGACACACAGTGTTCCTGGCAAAGGTGTTTCCACATGATTCATCTAATCACTGAAACCTGTGGAA
This sequence comes from Calyptomena viridis, assembly GCA_013390005.1. NCBI lineage: Eukaryota > Metazoa > Chordata > Aves > Passeriformes > Eurylaimidae > Calyptomena > Calyptomena viridis. The sequence goes on from WEIV01026838.1 coordinate 35,515, forward strand.
GACAGGAGAGCCTGACCCTCACCTCCCCCAAAAGGGACGTTCAGTATATGTAGAATAAAGAATGACACTATCCTCTTCTCATGAAAAGGGGCTGACTTGCTTTTGGTACTTGTACTGAGGAAAAGGCACATGGTGGTGAATATTGAGGTGTAAATTCATCCAGCCAACACAGTGTTAGGTCCCCATCTGCCCCAGAGTCTTGCTCTGATCCTCAGCACCTTTGACTGGCTTCACAATTAGCATTTTGACTTCTAGCAATCTCACAGGACTCCTTACACAGTGTCTGACAAGATATCCAGGTACTAACTGGGAGCAGTGGATCCTCTGCTGTTAGCTGTTAGTGCAGGACATGAGAGGAAATATGGTCCAGGAGAGCTGTGGGAGCACAGAGCACTTCTCCCAGCACATCTGAGAGGCTGAGTTAGAAATCTGAAATGCATGCTTTGCAAGACACAAATTTTCTTCCTCAAACATTGGAATAAAGATCTCCTTAGTAAAGGATTGCATTTAATGCAGCTACTTCGCTAAGGCTGTGGTGCATTCAACGTAATAAGTAAATGCTGCCTTTTGTGTGTATGTGTGTGACAGTTACCTCAGAACACAGTGGCTGAGCCTTAGTAAAGGCCCAGTGCAATTCCCTCAGTACACGTGAAGTTATAACAGCCAGTGTTAGAGAATTTCTCTGCAGTTGTTTTCCTAGGCAGCAACAGACAGAGGTAGCATATAACAAATTTTCTACCTCGAAAGAAAATGCTCCCATTTTTCCAAATCAAAATCAGGACTTTCTTTCTCCCTTCTTTATCTTCTTTAGGAACAGGCTTATGCAAAGAAGTTCGTGACATGTTTGGACCCCAGGAGGCTGGTTCAGACCCATTGTGGGGCCTTCTGAAAGGAGTTTCTCTTCAGCATCTCATAAAAATCTTGTCAAGCTTTTGGTATGTGGGTGAGTTTCCTGTTGCAGATTAATTCCCCTCTTTCCACTTCTTCATTCTTGGGTTATAGCATATTCCTAAAAAGATGTTGTTTGCTTTACTCTTTAAGTAGTCTGCATCATGTGTGACGTGAGTGTGCACAGTGCTCAGGACTAAACTGCAAATCAGGTGCCTTCAGGTATTTGTTTGTGCAAATACTGAGTCCATTCACACCTGGAGAATGTTTTTCACACTCCACACAGACATATGCATGTTTCTGAAAAAACTGGCCTTTCATCTTTTCCAAACTATTGATAGTATGCATCAAAAGATTTTAACCTGTGTTTACTGAGCCACAGTACCACAAATTATTTGTGGGTTGGTATATGTTCTGTCCATACATTCTTAGGGCTTTCTGGATGGAAGGAACCCTGGCCTTGCCCATGGGTGTTTTATGACATGACAGATTTGTGATGTTGGGTTAACCTTCAAAGAAACTGGACTGAAATCGTGTAACTGTTTTCATTACAGCCTCCACCTGGACTGACATCACAGTCTCACATAATAAACAAGAGCCCTGTCCACTAAATTCTTTCAAGCTTTATGTTTTAATGAAGTTTTCGGTTTATACTCAAGTTTTGGTGAAAATCCACTATGAAAAAATTGCACTGTGAGTGCCTTTATGTTTGTGAGTTTCCCCTTCCTTGATCATATTTTATTTTGTTCTGTTTTCTTTACTGATTTTGCCAAAACTAACTTATGCTGACTTTGGTTAACTTTACTCTCAGTTTTCTGCTTCTAACATTTGATTTTTAAAGGTTTTGAAATTTGGACTCCAGAAAAAAGTCTCAGGTTTTCAAAACCAGAGTAATTTGCTTTAGTAAATTGGTGTATTGCACCTGTATCAGCTTAGTGGCATAAAATGTCTGTAGGGAATTTTTCATTAGAGTTTTTTCATTTTATTTTCATTCAGACATCAGAATGAAAGCCTAGCCAAGAATGAAAAGACTGATTAAACTTTAAATAGTTTTACTAATAATACTGAGAAGAAATGGACTGCATAAAGGATTTGCTTTTATGGCTTTTAGGGCTTGCTGTGCACTTGGCCAGCATGAGAGCTCGACCATTGTTACCAAAATTCTTCATAATTTTGATCAACAAAAAAATAAAGTATCAGAAGTTTTATCAGAATCAGGCATAGGTTCAAACTATGACCTGAAGGAAAATGTGCTACTTTATTAAAGCTGTAGATCTGGCTCATATGTCTAAGAATCATAATTACCAGTGCTTTAAACCACATCTGTATTTGGTGACACATGCTGATACCCTTATGTGCTCTGAAGATGAACCATGTGCAGTATTTTGTGTGCCCAGAGTCACACAAAACTTTGTATTTCTGCTCATGACCTCAGCACGATTTCATATAGGCAAAACTTGAGGTTTCTCCTATTGCTGCCATTTTAGCAGGGATGAGTCCCTTTAATACATAAATTAAGCTAAATCTGCTTAATTACATTGTATTTGCCCAGTCTGACTGGGCCCTTTGCTTAACAAAATGATCTGTCATGTAGGAAAGGCTGTCCTCTCTGAACCTTTTATTTCTCCACACATGCTGCTCTGCCAGCAGCTTTTACTTGTATTGGGAAGGCAAAACCAGCTGGTGAGCTGTGTCTGCAATGGTGAGAGACACTCATGAATAGGGTCTGTATTTCACAGCTTAAATGAGCTGAAAACAGTCAACACCTGAAGTTACCTCGTGATGCCAATTAAAGGCATGTCTGTTAACTGAAGCTGTGGCATATACAGGGAGGATAAAGGCCTGGAAAATATGCTTACAGCCTGTCAGAACCAGGCTTCTGGCGCGGTGAAGCAGTTCCTTCATTCTGACCACAAGCAAAGCAAGCACAATGTGCTTCTCTGATGGAGGAACATAGCTATAGGCACAGTCTGCTGCCAGTTAGGCTGGGAGCTGAAAGTATCTTGGTCTCTGGTGGAGCAGTATCTCACTCCTTTCTTTAAGCTACCACGTGGGAAGGTCATGCAGGTGATATGTGTCACCCCTGGCTAGTTTCTTTTCTCCAGACCTTTGCACTGCTATTTGCTGGCAGAATGACCCAAAATAGACAAAGGAAATGGATATGCTTCAGCCCATCCTTCTGCCATCCTTATGTCGGCTAGTACTTTCCAAAGTGCTGCTTGGGGAGTATCTAAGTCATTTTGTCACGATTGGTAGGAATTGAATGATCAGCTAAAGCCAGTTGGGAGAAGAAGTGAGAGAAGCAGATGATGACTGGAGCTGAATGAGAAAGCACTCATGTCGGATCCATGCCTGTTCTCAGGCTGAAGCTCAGCCTCCATCTGGGCTGGACACAACCCTGTGTTCATTGTGGAGAACTAAGAGGACTGAGGCATACAGTAGGAGCCAGCCACATCTCTACCAGCTACTGTGCCAGCATGTAAATCCTGTCCAAACAGCCTGCTGAGACTCCACCTGCACTTCTTTTCTCTCATTCCAGAACCCATGATTTTCCTCACAAAATGCCCCCTGGTTCAGCCATCTGCAGTGTCTGGTGGAGGAAACCTCAGGGTTCTCCTTCAGTTGCTTTATTCCTATTCATATCAGGTCTCCAATCACCTCCATCCCCAGAGCTCTGTTCAGCAGCATCTCCTTGCTTTTTGGGTACCTTCAGAAATGAAGTGGTCAGAAGTGCTCGGCAGAATATTCCCCCTCTTGTCCTTCTTTGTGAATTGCCGATCATTTGATCTTTGGCCTGTCATTATTGTGGCAGGTTTTTTAGATAATTTTACACCATCACAAAGTAGTTGACCTTAGAAGGGACTTCTCATGATCATCAAGTCCAACTCTCCCTTGCTCAAAGCAGGGTGAGTTAAAGTTGTTTTCTCAGTCAGCTTTTGAATATTCAAGGATGGATACTGCACAATGCCTCTGGAAAACCTGGTGCTAGTGTATGATCACCCCTATAGTAACATTTTTTTCTTATGTTCCAATGGGATTTCTTGTATTTCAGTGTGTGCCCATTGCCTCTTTCCTTTTCAGTGAGTACCACCACAGTGCCTGCTTATAGCCAACTTCCAGTACATTAAGATCCCCAGGGCCTGCTTTCCAGCTGGTTAGCATTCAGAATGTACTGGTGCATGGGGTCATTCCTTCCCAGGGAAAGGACCTTGCATTTCCCTTTTTTGAACTTCATTAGTTTCCTGTT
>WEIV01026838.1:45558-91125 GCA_013390005.1 Calyptomena viridis
TGGTTCCTTGGTGCTGCAAGCAGCCACAGAGACGTTAGCATTTCAGTCTTGGAGCTGACAGGTCCTGGAGAACAATCTGGATGTATGGATTGGTGAAGATCTGGCTGAAATCTGTAGGCCAGTTTGCATACTTAAAATGGGAGATAATCTTATGATTCTGCAATGTGTGCTAAGGAAAGGGAAAGATTAGTCTTAAAAGTACCCCATCTTTTCCTTCATGACATCAATGCAACACTTTTCAACTATGCAACCACAATGACCTTAGCAATGTACCGGTGGCAGATTAGTTTACACTTTTTCTACTCTTCCAGTCAGATACAGGAGGAAATGTTTGTGTATTTGACTACACACACCCTTTTTGAGAGGATGAGCCATTTTGCTGTCAAACTACATCAATAATTAGATAAGATGGCATATCCGTGATTCTCTGAACATTTGACCCTGGAAACTGTGAAACATAAATTCTAATTCTATTATTTTAGACCATACTGGGCCTGTCTCGAAATAACATGGACTAGTCTTCTGCATGTCTTGTGGCAGGGAGAGACATAACTACAGACCCCAAACTTCTAATCCCCATTGCTGTGTGAAAATAGGAGAAAAAAAGTCAATTCTCATTCCTTCAGCATACTCCCTCCATAGGGGTTGGTATGACTTTCATTGAAAAAACATTGCATGATTGTACCATGTCAACAAGAAAGATGTTGCCTGTAAATTTTATGACCCACAATTAAATTACAGGTGCAACTTGTTCCAGTTTGCTGCTGATTTCCAAAGAAGTAGAATCAGAAACTGCACATTAAGGACTAGTCAGACACTGTTTGAGAATATACTGGGCATCCAGGGTTTTACTCTTGCCATGTGGTTTGCTGCTAGGCTTTAGGATTTGCCTGTTCTTGATACCAGCCTTAGGGTCTGATACTGCACTCCATTGTGGGGTCCAGTCATGTGGGCATCAATAGAACTCTGCAGTTTATCCAGTATATTCAATGCAAATTTTTCAATCCAACCAGTAGTGCAAGACTTAATGCAGCTTAACAGCAGTATTTCAGCAATCTTGGAGCCTGCAATGTGGTGACTTTTGCAGATGGAACCTGGCACAGCAGATAGATATCCACGTCACAAGCCATGATTGCAATCTCAGTGGCAATAGCAGCAATCTCAGTATGATTGGAACTCATTTCATTTAAAATTTCAAAGGATTCAGTCCTCATGGTTGTAATTAAAATGGATCCTCTATCTACTACAGATATGGCCTAACTTTGAAACTGTTTATATTAAGGTAATTGTGTTATCCCGTTTATCTGAAGAATCCTTCCCAGACGAGCTTAGCATAGCAAAACTACAAGCAACTATCTATTATTTGAGTGGTTCGGAAGAGAATTGTTACCAAGAAAAAGCTTAGTGTTGACCCTGCTAATTAATAGCCATCTTTCTAAAGATCAAAGAATGGAACCTGATCAGGAACAGCTGCTGTTATGTATGGTTATTTACATTTTCCTGTCTGATGTCCTAACATGCTGTTAATTATTTATTTCCCTTTGCAAAGAGTAATTCCATTGTTTTATGAGAGAAAATCAATGTGTCTGTTCTTGGCATATGACTGCATACCTAAGATTGTGCTGTCGTTGATCCGTACATGGAATTTTCCCTAGTGTGAATGGGAATTTCATACGTATGTGACCACAGCCCAGGAAGGGGAAAATCCTGCTGTCCTCGGGGATCTTTTCCTGGGGAGTGATGGGACAACAGTATTACTCCACTGGGCAAGAGGGCTGTAAGACTCAGGCATAAAGATTGGAGAGCATTTGTAAGAGGTTTCCATCTTTCCCTTCCTTCAAGAATTAAGTTGTGGACATTAGTCCCTACTCTCCACACATTTGGGTCTCTGCAGAGACATCTGATATTCCAGATGCTTCAAGACAGTAGATGCTATTGGTAACTCAGGGTGGAGAGATGATATGCCCAAGCAGTAAGAACCTCTTATCACTGTGTTTATGTCAGTAATCCAAGTTCAGACACTGAATTCCATTAAGGAAAAGTAAACTGTACTTAAGTCAAAACTCAACAAAGAATCTGTGTTGGTGAAATCTGAGCTCTGTTTCCATTTAGAGAAACTGAAAATAATGACCACAAACTTATTTTAAAAAAATATTGCAGTTGATATGCAAATGAGAAGGCAGAAAGATGACAGAAGTTATGACAGGGGAGTAGGTGGGAGAGAACAGATGGGGAAAGGGGAAAGATCTCTTACTCTTAGCTTTTGTGTGTATGCATATCCTGTATATAGGCCACCCACCCATGACACATGGATTTTTGAAGGGTGTTATTCTACCCCTTATACATAGAACCAGCTTTCCCTGTAACTAGGAAAACATTTATTTTTAAAATTGAATCAACTCAGAGTAAAACATGGGTTTCAATTACAGGAAGAATAGGTTCATGAACTCCAGCTAGATTTCTGAACCCACTCTGCCATCTTAAAAAAAAAAAAATTAAAATTGCATGTCTGCTAAACTCTTAAAGCTCCAGGAAGCATACCTCTCTCTGGATCATCATGCAAACTACCCAGTTAGGGGTTCGAAACTGCATATGAGGCAAAATAGCTACTAATACTCACTATTAACCAATACAAAGGAAAGGAAAAAAAAAAAAAGGAAAATGACTACTGTGCCTGACACAGGTAGTAGAGCCACATCATTCTTCTGCACTAAGGCAGAAGTAGTTCTAAGCGTGGCATCCAAAAATGTATCATATTCTAGAGAAATATTAATGTTAACCTGGGATATGTTCAAATCTTGGGAAGTGGAATTAATAAAACTCTTCTGTTCCTTCTGTTCCTTTGTAATCTCTAAGAGTAAAGATTTGTGGTCCCAGGGCAGTTCTCTCCCTCCTTCCACATAAATAAAAGGTTTTGCCAACCAATGCAACCTTTTGGTCACTGCTGAATCTCTGCAACAGCTGGAGCATGGTGTGAACTCATGGGCTGCTTGGGGAGGACTTCTACCCCTTCGAGAGCCATTGGTGGTCCTGTCCTCATTAAAAAATAGTCTCCAGATAAGCGAGTGGGCATATGTCTTCCTCATCAGTATCTGTGACCTTGACAGTACTCTTTTCCATACCATTGTTTGCAAAGTGCAGCCTATGTTTTCCTTATTGAGTGTGGCTATTTCAGTGACATGCTCTTGCATGTCTGTCTCTTGCACTTGTATGTCTGCACAACAGTTCTAGATTGGGGTAGCCACTGATTCATGAGGGAGGAAGGTTTAGTTCATAGATGTATTTTACCTCTGCTAAATGTTTTGCAGCTTTCTGAAGACCCATGTCTACATACCCAGATACTATAAAACGTTGTATGGGTTAAGTTTCGATAGAAACCAAGAATAAACACAATTTTCATCTCCTATTACTTTTACATTATTGCAGCCTCACAAGTTCAAAGCCTTGAGTGACTTGAGCTGTAAATGGAATCAAACCTATTGCTTCCAGTTTATATAAATTAAAAGATACAGCTAATAACTCTGATTTTCACGAAATTAATTTTGATTGCACCTGAGGATAAGAAAGAATAAGAAGTCTTGCCCATTACATCTGGAACTTTCATTTGTTGTAAAGGTTTTTTTTAGCTTTCCACCAAACCTTGAGATACAACTTTTGACAAGTTCACTTCTTACACCTCTTACCTGCCCAAAGTCATTCAGTGCACACATAGCTTGACAATACATTGGTTTGACTTGGGCATGAGCAAGCAATTGTTGAACTGGTCATATCCAAGAATGTCTGGCATTTTCAATATTATTTGTGCCCATGAATTCAAACATAGTGCTGTGAATTCAGCAGCTGTGGCTTTCCTTCATAGTGAGACCCATCTCCTGTGCATATAGAGGGACTTCAGGATGTCTGCCACGTTCAAGAACAAGGCTGTTCTGTTTATTGTGGATGTTTACGTGACTAGATATGCTTTGCTGAACAGTACTTGAAAAATATCCATGGCATGTGCTTCATCCCAACCACTCATTCCCTTTTCTTGACCTACCCTTTGTGGACAGTATGGAATGTTAAACATTTCTTGTTGGTCTGCCCAGCCTCTGCTTTATTTACACTTACTCTCCCATTCCTTTATGCTGGGGCACCTTTTAGGATATCTTCTTTCCTGCTCAATGTAATGGAGAGCTGGTAGAGCCAGATTCTTCAGCAGTAAGGAAGTGGACCTTGGCCATTAAGACTGGAGTCTGCACCCACTGAAGCTGCATGCAGAACCAGAGGTAAAAAATAGTAAAGAAATTTAAGGATTAAAGAATCCTTTGTGACTTGCTGAGCAACACATCCCTTTTCTGCTGCTCTCAGAAGAAGTATTTTTAAAACGGTAGATAAAAATCGCATCTGCTAAAACATTTCTTCTCAATGTAAACAAATTCTGGACTCTTGAAACCGACTAGTTCAGTAGTCACAAAACCATCTCTGCTGCGTTCAGGAGAGATTACATAGTAAAAACAATCCTTACAGCAGAACAGCCAAGAGCCTATCCTTTCAGTCAAACTAGCTTACAGATTTCATTTTAAACTATTATAGTGAAACTAAACTGTCCGGACACTTACTTAAAAGTCAGCTAAGTTTACTCCAGTTTCAGCGAGACCATTCAGAAGCTGCTTTAAAATACAACACAGTAAAATAAAACTCTTGGCCACTTTTTTTTGCATCAAATTTACCTGTAGATAATCTTGTAAATACGTGAGACAGGCAAAGGATTGGGTAGAAACTGTTGGACAGGAAACCGCGTAGTGTCTGTCACTGAAAAATTCCCAGTTAACTAAGAATTCAACTCTTCCCACAGACTTCAGCTATTGCCTCAGAATTCAGCTACTTTCAAAGCTGAGTGTCAACTTATGTCACATCTTTGTGAGGTGGTGTAATGCCATAGCTGCCATATATCCATATAGGTTTTTTATCTCCCATTTCAAATGCTAGATATTTTAAAAGCAGCTCCCATCTTTCCTTCTTCTGAGTTATACTTTGCATTAAGAGTAAAGAGAAGAGATGTTTTCAGTGCAAAAAACCAGTAGTTTTAAAGGGGAGTCCATAGAAAAGTGTGGAGAAGCTTACAAAAGTTTTTAAAAGCACTTTTCTCAACATAAATCATGTTAGATGTGAGCTCCAGTAAGCCTACCATGATGGTCTCTCCTGTAAAACGTACCGGATGAAAAACATTGGTGCTTCATGGGTTATAGTTTCACCTGAATTGTGTCTGAAAGTTCATACTCTTTAGTCTAAAACATTGTTAATACACTGCTATTAGTAGATCAGGTTGTTATCCTTATTTATTTTAACAGAGACAGCTTGCAGATCAAAGCCATCCTGTTTGAAGTGAATAGCCAACTGCCATAGGAGCAGGGGTAGAAATGGGCCCTCACTTTGTCTCACCTGTATAGAAATTAAGCACTTGATCTATTAAGAAGTCTTCAGCCCAGCCCTTTTTCTGTATTAAAAGTTCTGTGTGCCACTGATTTTACAGTGGATCAAACATTATCTGCTCAAAATAACACCCTGGCCGTTATTTTTAAAAGTGTGTGTGTGTGTGTGTTTGAAAAGTACCGATGGCTCTAATTGACCTGATTTACAGATCCTGTTGAAAATACTAACCTTCAACCTTCCAGACACTAGTTCAACACTTCCGCAAGTGTGGTGTTTAGCTGTGAAATTCAAAATCCAGCTCAAGACTTAAGTCTTGCAATTGTGTTTACTAACTTGGTAATATGGACAGCAAAAAGAGGCACACATGCCAGTGTCACAGTAGCTCAGCATGTTCAAGTCTAATGAAATACTGTCTATCTGCCTCAAGTGGTCATGAGGTTTAGAGCCAGCTGGCAACTGCCTGCTGAGATCCGACCCGAGCCTGAACACAAGAAGTCTGTACATAAAATCTTAGCTGAGCCTTGGTATGTTTCTTGGTAATAAAGTGGACATTTGCCTGCAGTGAGAGATGCAAAGCAGATCCATAGATTCCTTCTCCTTTCATCTATAAAGCAGGATAAGAAGGATCTTGGCAATGGCAAAGGGCTGCACAGTTAATTCATTCATGGGTGCCAGAGGAAAGTCTGAAGGTGAGGAAAAAATGTCTGAAAGATCTGGAAAAAAAGTATGTGCCATCACATTTTTTCTCACTGCTGAACAGGCAATCAGCAACATTTCTCATTAATAAAGCTATTCGTCATGATCTCAGCAATTTGATGAAAGTATTCTTTGAGGACATCTGAAAATAACTTTGATTCCAAGCATTTATCAGGGGAGATGGTAGGAATTCCATGCAAAGCCTATGTTCAAAGTGCTCAAATTCCTTGTGGTTTCTCATCTCCTGGAGGTAAGCTCATAAGAGAAAAAATGCGTACCAATTCTATATTGTTGCACAACTGGGCTGTAAGATGATCAGAGAGATTTGCTCACTCAGTGCCAAGAAGTTTATTTAAGGTAAGGCTCTGCCCTGCATGGGAGTACATGAGGCAATGATGAGGTTGTAGGGCAGCAGCACCCATGACTTGAGTAAGGCAGAAGAGCAGCCCCAGCACCACTTCCTTTCCAGCAGTAAAGCGAACACGGAAGGCAGGGAAATAACCAAGTGGGTTATGGAAGCAACCTAGGATGTGGGAATTGGAGGTTTAAGCCCCCACTGTGCCATCAGCTTCTCTGGTGACCTGGGATAAATCATTTAGCTCTTTTGTATATTGATCCCAAACTGATCCAAATGCACAGTATTTACTGTGTGTCCAAACCTTGAGAGAATTGCTGGTGCCTGGATGAGTGCCCTGTACCCATCAAGGCTACTGGTGGAAGTCAATTCCACCTCCACTCAAAAGACTGTGCAAAGGGATTAGGAGTGCAAAGGCAGCCCTAATGGGGGGGAGCAGGAAAGTGTATTTGAATGGCAACACAGAAAGAAATGCTGAATGGAGAAAAACAAAGTCACTGGCTGCCCACCCCATGGCAAGGTGACTCCAGTCACTATCACCAGACAAGGACTGGGGCCTTGAAGCTACTTTGTGCCGGCAGCTCCGTGCAGCAAGGCACTGTCTTTTGAACCCACAGCCAGGAGGGAAAGAGCAACTTAGAGATGGATATGGTAATAATATAGGATAGAGATTTAATTGGCATTATCGTGTGTTATGACTCTCATTCTTCCTGTTGTCCATGCTGAGAGCCTGGAAGAAGAGTGTTTTCAATTGCACAGCTGATGAAAGAAACTAAAATAAGAACTGGAACATGGAGGACAAAAATCCAGACAGACTCAATTCTCCTCACTCCTGTCTAAATCAGGAAACAGACGTAGGCTTGTATGTAAGGGGGAACCCTGCTGTTTATAAAATGGTCTCTCTCTCTCTCTCTATTATCTGCAGACTGAAGTTTTTGGAAGCCAGTGATTAAGGAGCCTCAGTGACAAGAATGGGGCAGTCACCTTACCTGGAAGCAAATATTGCTTTTGCAGTTTGCAGTTGCTTTGACAATAAGCCTTGGAAAAGGATGCTGAATAATCTAAATACGAATGTTTCAAGTATCTGTATAGTCAACGTGAAAGTGCCATTATCAGTACAGCATTAAACAAGAAAAAAATTGAAAGAAAAATCAAGCAAGCAAACAAAACAAACCCACAGCTTTGGTTTTATATTTGTTTGATAAACAATTCTTGAAGTGCAATTTTTCTCTTCTGTACTAACAAAATTTGTACTTTAGTTGAAATGGCACATCCAAAGGAGTTATTGTGAAATCTGAGATACACAACTTTGTTTACAGAATGATACGATTCTGATAAACTCCTTCCATGTCACCATCTGCCTGCCCTTTGGGCTAATAGTTTTTCAGTATTGGCCTTAATAACTACCTCAAAGTAGTGGATTTGATCAGTACTGTGTACTATTATCATTCTTTTTATTTTAATAGCAACAAACTGTATGAATACACCAATTCCTAGTTCAACCCTTAACCCCAAGGGCACATAAATTGTTCTCCAGACCTTTTATGGCTAAGTTTATCTGCTGATGTAGGCTTCTGAGATATTTCCTTCCACTTTGTTTACTTGTACTGCTGCACTTGCACAAGCAGCCTGTCATTCTCCATTATATAAACTTAAGCTTCACAGCAAAAATAGCAATACCTGTTCTTTGTCTTTGCAGGTCTGGCACTTCACTAGAACATTTGCAAAGATATTATTCTAAATATGAATGTACAAAGGAGGAGGTAAGGAGAGAACACATAAATCTAGTCCTTCCTTTAGGACTGATAGTGGATTGGCCTCAAGACAAAAACTTATCTAACATACAGTTATCCACACCAGGGAAATAAACATCAAACTGATCTACTTTTAGCTGTCTTTGTTTACAAATTTCTATTAATTTGCAGTTAAAGCAATGCAACCTTATATTTCTTAAAAAGATATGAATCTTAAAAATATTCACAAGGTGTTCAAAACTTAAAGCAATATTAAAACTGCTGTAATTAAATGGTCAAACTACTATGGACTGTACAACAGAAGTATTCTTGTCATTGCTATTTTTGCAGTGAACTAGACCAAGGAATGTAAAATTCTGATCACTTTGAAACATTTGAAATTCAAAGATCAGTGACAGCTCCACAGCTGTTTCATGTGAGTGCATTCACTGTGATTAGCCATTTCACAATTTCTTGTATATGTTTTTAAAGAATCAGGTACCAAATGGATGTGAGCAGTCTAATGTCATAATTTCTTAGCAGTTCTATACCCAAAATGAACAGAGTCATACCTGTCTTCCTGTGCTTCCTGAAATTAAAATACCAAAGGAAACAAAAATACTTTGTCAAATACAGATTTAGGAAGGAAAGATAAAGTGATTAGATTTTTAGTTTTAGAGTTTTTCTGATCTTGTATATCAGTTAGATTGGTAGGCATGCACTCTAGAGAAATGTGTTCTAAAACTGTGGAAATATACTGCTAGTAATTTATAGAAAAATCAAGTGATTTATTCTTATTCAGGATACACAGTTGAATGTGGTTTTTTTCAGAGTTGCTGGCTTCTTAATTGCTCTCAACAGTTTAAAACCACATCAGTAAGAGAAAATGTTTCCTTTTTGCCTCTCAGACCTTCATTTTTCCCACTTATAAAGTATATGAAACTTCGTAAAATTTTTCAATACATAAAATCATGATAGCAGCCTATTGAAAGATAGACTTTTTATTCAGGGAATGGTGTCCCATCAAAAGGTGAAACAAAAGCTGCCTTTGAAGAAGGGAGCTTGTTTTTGAAGGCATTTGAACTTAATTTCCAACATTAACAGCTTTTTCCCTGCAAAAACAGAATCAGGAGTTAATCAAAGAATTTTCAAGTTAAATTCTCAGTTTTCCACATCAATAAAAGAAATTCTTCCAAACCCACCATCGCCATATTTTCACTTTGCGTTGAAAGAGTGAAACTGGTAGCCAGACCTCAATATGCTCCATATTTGACAGAATAGCATCCGTTGCATGGGTAATAAATTGCCTCTGGAGGAAGAATTTTCCAGCCCAAATGAGCTTCCAACAGCAAAGTGCAGGTGTTCCAAAACACTCCTTGGTTTAGATGTGGTGAGAGAATTTTACAGATGATAAATCTTAACTATTACTTTAGAACAACTACCTAGTTTTTCCTTCTGAATTACCCATTTGTGTTACACCTTCTCATCTCTGTGTACTCAGTCTAAAATGCTCTTTTCATTTACCAACATCAATAGCTGCCCAGCAAGGACAGAGAGTGTGCTCTGAGACAGAGAGAGATGCTTGGAAATAGTGAGTCTGCAGCTGCCCACCACCAAAACGAGCACCCATGATTCATTTTCCAGTGTATGACAGTCAGTTGAGATAATCAGCAAAATTAAATGCAAACCAATTTCCCTCTTTCAGGTATCTAAATCTATGGTTCTAAACATTCTCACTGTGACACTAGCATCTCAGTGAAATGAGGGAGTGTGTTTGCAGGTTGTGCTGCATTAGCATCAGCAGGCAAGGACAAGACAGCCAAGAAGAATCAGTGGCTGGCCTTTGGGACATGCTAGAAAGCAAAATACATGGCCTGGATTCTTGGAAGGGTTTTTAGTGTAGTTGCTGGCATGTGCTAATATGCTGGACCTTCATTATTATTGTCACACATGCTACTGGGTTTTGCTGGAAAGGTAGACCTGCCTGTACAACAATGATACTTTTATTTTACTGCATGGACATACCAGGAAATGTCATCACCAGAGCCTGAAGTAGAATTCAGGGTCTTACTTTGAACATCTCCATCACATTTTTAACTTTTGTCAGGTTTCCTGGTATTAACAGATGCCACAATGTTTGGAAAGAAAATATTATGGCACTTTGTTGCTGAGTTGACATTTCAGGTTGGGTTATACTCAATCTTTAATTGCTGCGAGAAAATGAGCCTCTATCTACATTTCTACTGCCTTAGATTCCACATCTTGTCAAATTACCTTCCAATTTACACACCGGAACTGTTCAGGTCTCTAAGATGTAATAATAGCTCAGTAAAAGCAAAAATTTGTTCAGATTACTGCCCTTTGGGTTCCCAGATCAGAAAAAAAGTAGTTTAAATCAGCACTTTTTTAATGTACACAAATATATGTTTAGTTTAAAGAGAAAATAAGTTCACACTGCATGAAGTGTTTTAACACATAAGTTTGAAATGAACTTTTCCTCCTCTCCAGCACATCTGCAGTTTACCACATGCAAACACACAACATACGGTTTCGTTGAAACAGAAAAATACTGTAAAGTAATATGAGAGAAATCATAGCCGCAAATAGCTTCTGTGGAGTCAGCTGAGCACTTTGAAAATAGCCCTTCATCATATTTTCTTCTGGGCAATTTTTGTTGTCTCCCACAAAGAAGGCTGCCAAATACCCCACATGCAACAAGCCACCCTCCTCAGAAAGCCAAGGTGCTGTTTGATGTACCGGCCCTTCTCTGGATAATCATAATCTGGTTTGACGTGTTTGTTGATGAACACATCACAGATATATTTTTGTTTTGCCGTTCCTTGGTTTATATGTCTTCCAAGACCTTGTGTGACTCCAAGCCATCACCTGATAGAACTCAACTTTTAACTCTTCTGGATGCTCATGCATTGGCCCAGGGTCAGACAAGGCACTGAGCCCTTTGCACAATGGCCATGCAAGTGAGAGGCAGAGGCACACAGAACTGTCTAATCCAGCTACAGAGCTGGTCAGCAGGAGAAGCTGCATTAATTTTTAAGCAGGTGGTATTACACTCCAATCATCAGCCTTGCATACTTGAAACCGTAAGTCGCTACATTGCGTGGGTCAACATTCTAGGCTACCCATGTGTTTCTCCTCTCAGTACTTCTCTACTGCTCCTTCCATGAGTCTAACCGCTCCCAGCCTCTGAATAGGAGATACCTTGCTGTCAGCACTCATCTCCTATAGCACCTCATTCTCCTGACCTTTTCCTTTTCTTAATAGAAATCCATTTTCTCTAGTTACTACTGTGTGCACCACTGCATAATCTCAGTCTTTACAGAGTTGTACCATGCCCCTCTTCCTGACAGCTTTCAGCCTGCCCCTGCTCTCACCAGGTGGTCCATAGGATGCTGACTCCACCATGCTTCTCAGGAAGCAACAGAAAACAGCCCTTTGAAGGGCTAAATTACAGTCTTTTTCAGAGTACCTTACCAGTGATATTCCTATCCAAACTGCAACTTCTCAGGTTTCTTTGTTTCCTCTCTCAGGAAAAACAGCCTTTTAACTGGCTTTCAGCTCTCCAGTCTGCATTTGAAATACATGCACCATATCAGAAGTTATTTTCTCAGATAAAACTAGGATATGCATAGAAGTAGCCAAGGGTTGACAGATGATCTTCTCTTCACAATGAAAAAATAGTGTCTTTCTGACTGAATTTTTCAACCATTAGCATTTTTGTTACAGATTTGTCTCAAGGAGACTCCTGTCATTTGGTTTGCAGAGTGGCCATACATGTTACCTTGGCTAATAGCCAGTCAAGAGCATATTTTTGGCTAATAACCATCAAGCGCATATTCTATCCACGTACTCTGTAAGTTTTTAATTAAATGACCTCAGTATGCCCACTCTTTGAAGTTGAATCTACCCAACATCATTAAAACTTACTCACATGCTCTTACTTTGGAATTAAAATCTACTGAATACCTCTGAAAGTCTTTCATTCTTCACTCTTAGCAAAAATTGTAATTACCTTACTATAATAAGAATAATTAACAATTTAGTGTGCCAAAATTTGTTTACTTACCCATCCCAGCAGGGTAGCTTCCAGTATTAAGCATATTTTTGCAGTTCTCTAGAAATACAATAAAATGAAAAGTTGTATTCTTGAAAATGCTCAGTAGAACCATGTAATCAACAAGAAGTTTTTTTGTTCTTAAAATGTAACACTTAGTATTTTTTTGAATAAGTGTTTTTTGACTTTGCAATAAACTTGCCAAATACTGCATAGTAGTTTGATTGGGTTTTTTTCTAGGATAGTAATTTGAATTGATTTTAGTGCTTAGTAAATGCTGGATTGTCATCCCTTTGAGACTTAAAGTCCTGATTCATAGCTAATGGAGCATAGTCAAAAGCAAGGCAAAAAGCCAATTTGTTTTACAGGTAGCTAGGAAATAAAAGCAAAACAAAACATTCTCTAAATTCAGAATTCTTTGAAATTACTTTGACCAGTTGTTATGATACACTAGTGTCAGTGAGCCTAGCTGTACCTTGGATGGCATGCTTGCATGCTTAAGCAAAAGTTTTGGATGAGTTGGTGGTTTTTAAGTATAGATTTGAATGCTTCAGCCAGGCTTAAAGTCTCAGTTTGTGTAAGTCTCCTATAACCTTCATATATCATTGAGAATGAAGCAGCCTCAAATACCTGTTCTAGAAGTTACAAGAAGTATTTTACTGAGCACTCATGAGCTGTACCCTATTGTTACTACTGCAGGTAATTTTTATTCAAGTGTAATAATCTGTACTTTGATGCCTTTTGAATGACTTCTCCTCTGTTCCCAAAAAAATTGTCCTAAAAAGGAGAAGCAATTGCAGGTGAGACAAAACCTCCATTAAGTAAATTATTCTATAGTTCTATTGTATATGACATACACAGGAGAGATACTTGCCACATTATGAATTGTGACTATATTATCTATTACAGCACAGTTGCAATGACTATAAGAAACTCAATTTTCTTGGTGACTATGAACAGTCCTCTGGGGTAAAATGATCTGTTCATTAAAATGTAAATAGGCAATGCTACTTAGTATTCTTCAACTTCATAAAATCACACTTGGTAGCAGTGTTAATTGAAGTGGGCATTATGTACACTTTTTATTGACTCCCCTATCCCTGCAGAGTCCTAGATGGCATTCCTGTGGGCTCCTTTGCCTTGGAGCAGAAGGGCATGTGAGTCTGTTGAAAACTGAGATGCAGAGCTGCAGACTAACAGAAGGATATGTTGCTGTGTTGAACAACAAAATTGCTAGTTAAAACTCAGTGAATACCAGTTTATTGAATTGTCTAGTAAAGATTATATAATCTACAATATATATATCTACAAGTAGTACCCTTTATCCATCACTCGGAATAGAAATTCCCAGCTTTTATTTCTTCTCAAAGGCAGTGTTCTTCATGCTCTTCCAATAGAATCTCTCTCAACCACTCCCTTATTAATGCTGTTTCCTAGAAAACTGTTTCAAGTGCTCCTATATCCTGTCGATCTATAACAACATGCAGCTGTCACTAGGACATAGCTGTAATTACCCTGCATCATTAAACAATGTTCAGAATCCTGGCAGCAAGGCAGTGTAGCTGAATTACCCACAAATTTGGACTTTGCTGGACGTCTGCAAACAGGGGACTGGATGCTGGGTTCTTCTTTTTTTCCTCTGGAGAGTCATCCACTATTTGACATTTAAAACAGAGTGGGAGTGACACAGAATACAGCTACTAGCATAGTTACTTCACTGCTACAATAATGTGATTTGCTTACTGAGCTGTAGGACCCTACCCATCAAGAGGAGACCCTGGGCTGGTTGAGACCCTGGCACGGAGTGAGGACTGGCTTAGAGTTCTTTTCCTTCTGCCTACGCATCCTCCAGGTGCACAGATGTCCCCAAGCAAACTGAAGGTAGGAGTCTCAGCACTGGATTATTTATAAATACTCTTTGCAATGAGGTTTTGGCTTTGTTAACAGGAAGCTACATTCCTTTCATTGTAGTTCTTGGACAAGTTTGTTGATACACATGGAAAAATCCTGCCCTCTGTGTGTGTGCATGTGGGAGGCATGTTTTACTCTTCCTTAATCTTATTCTGGTCTTTGCTACTCTCTACTTCCATGTAGAATATATTATGCTAGTACCAGCCAAAGATATGTGTGCCATGTATAAAACACTGAATGGGAAGGGAATAGGAGCTAAAATCTGTTACTACAACAGGATACCTGCTCAGGTATTGACTCACAGAGTCTTCCAAACCTCTCTTTGATTAACCTCAGACCAAGGAATACCACCTTCCTTTAATGTCAGCTTTTGACTTGTCCCTGGAGAGTGGAAGACATGGCAGTTTGAAACAGCACTTTGAATTGCACTTGAAGACCAAATCGTAACACTGACGGACACACTGAGTTGCAGCCCTTAGAAGGATATACAATTATCATTACATCTGCAAATCCCAGCCAATTTCCAGCTCTAGCACTCCAGCTGCAGGGTGTCTTTGTTTTATATTTTTATCCCTAAGTTCTAGAAGTTGTTCTACCTCTGCTATAGGTGCTACTAGGCAATTCTTTTGTGCACATTCTATTCTCTGTCATCCAAGACAAACACTTATCAAGGCTTTCAGTTCTCATAAAAATGGAAAATAAAATGGAAACAAGTAGTTTGTATTTTGCCAGAAGTGTGATGCTATCAGCATATCACAAAATCCACAAGCCTTTCATTCACCCATATGTTCACCAAACACTTTTCAGCTCTATCTGGGCTTCCTGGATCTGTCTAAAAGCCATCTGGAATAATACATTGCCAACTTCTGATTTTCAATTAAGTACAGTAGCAACTTTCTGAGCTTGTAATTGCTAAAATGACTAAATTTGGAAACATAAATACCACAACAGAGGAGCCTGTGAATGTTTTAACATTTATCCAAAAAACATACTCCAGTGTTTTCTTTTAGTCTTTTTAAAGAAGTGTGTTAATAGTAAACAGCTTGATCTGCATCAATTCCAGAATAACTTCTAAGTAAAATTTTTCTGGGATTTTTACTTTTTCTGAATCTGCCTCTGACCATTCTTTAGGAGTTGCCTTTTTAAAGAACATTACTGGCATTTGTAATTTCACGCTTTCATCGCCCTAACCTCACTTGTCATCCAGTCCCACTTTACCCGTGGTCTGTTTGTCCACAAACTTCTGTACTAAACAGTTGCCCACACATATGGCTATCTCTATCAATCAAAACTACAGTCATTAATTTTGGAAGACATCTCAGGTGCTTGTATTTCCATTGGAAATAACATCTCCCAAAAAGATTTACAAAACTCACAAGCCTGTAGATGTCATGAGGAATTAGAGTTTGCTAGATTACCCAGCTACAGCAAGTAACTGAATTATCCTGCCTTTAGGAACTGGAGGCATATGTGTCTGCAACAACTGCATAAGCGAGCACTGATGCTAAATGAAATTCTGTGTAAATTTCGTTCTCATGCAGCCAAGCTGACAACTTTGAAACATCTTTCAAAAGATGTTCCCATCAAAAAGGACACTGAAAACCACTACTGCAAAAGATTAATTTTGTCAACATTTTGCTGATGGTGCAATTAAGTATAATGTCAATTCGAAAGTTTTTAAAAAGAAAAGATTGTGAGTAGAAAGTTGTGTATAGAAGCCTTTTACCAATGGGTTTCTATTGGAATAGATGACTTTGAAGTCAAGTTCCACAGTGAGGGGACTATACCTTTCTCTCTGTACTGCTTCACTGAACTGTTATAAATCTGTGAAGATAGAGCTGTAGGTAAGCAAAGAGCAAAAACACAAAAAAACTTAGACAAGCCTGACCAGAATTTATCCAAATGTGTCAGTAGCACATTCTGTTATGATTTTTTCTCTGTTCTAATTTCATGTTCTGAAACACCAGGAAAAGCTTATTCTTGGATATCTGGAATGCCTCTGGCACACCATTTTTGTTATTGAAATGAATACTGAGAATTGTCACTGAATATTGAATATATTTTAGGGCTCACTCAGTGGCTGTGCTTAAGCTTGGGTTTACTCCATTAGCAGGAAAGGGATCAAACAGAGAAAGGTTCCTCCACTGCAGTAAATCTGTAATTGCTTTTGATGTCAGTGAGTTGCACTGCTTTACAGTGTCTACAAGATGTGCTCCAAATTTTGTTTTCCTTTTTGTTTTCATGTCACTGTTTCTGAAGACAGTAGAAACTGTCAGTAAACACAGCATCAGCTCTGTCCCACTGAAGGAGTATGTAGAGCTGCTGTAGTCAGAGGGGTCAGAGCTTGCTTGTCTACAGTCTTCTTAAAAAACACAGTCATCCCTCCCTCTTAATCAGTTTTACATATAAAAAGGAGTATTGTAGAATTAGGAAATAACAGTCCAAGCCCGTTCAGGAATGTCATTTTTAAGGCACAGATCTCGGGAAACACATACTGTCCCCAGTCTCTGCTTCCCAAAGTTCTTTTCTAGGGTAATATCTTCTTACATTTCCTGTAGCTTTTTTCCCTGCCCAGATAACCTCATCTTGTGTTTCCATTACTTCACGAGTTCTGTTTTACTCCAGTCTATTTTACTCTGTCCCTGGCCTTCATTATGTTTTTCTTAGGAGACATATACAACTGTAAACTCAGTTGTACAGCTTCTAAGTTGACTGATTTAAACTGTTTCTTATTAGAACTAAAGTCTACTTAAGCAGCAATTCAGCCAGCGAGTCTTTAGGTTTACTATGTATGGACAGTCTTTTGGAGGATTTTACTTATTTCTTTCTTCCTGACTCTCTCAAGGGCTGTAGGTGCCCAAGTGGAGGATGGGAAAAGTGCCAGTAGATGGTGCTGAAGAACATACAGCACATTTCCGAGCTTTGCTTGCTGCTTCCAGCCAGTGGCTGCTGATGGTACAGCATACACAGCTGAAGAAAAAAGCAATCTGGATTTTCATCTTGTTAGAGTAGATTAAAAACCATGCTATTTTCTTGCAATATTGAGAGAAGAACTTTAAGCAAAATGGAGAACAACTTTCTCATCAAAGACATGCTATTTCCTTCACTGCAGACCTTGTGTTAGAAACTTCTCCAAACTCTTCTTTCTTTAAAACAATATGTATTTCATATCCTGACATGTTGTTTTACTCAACCACTGCTGCTTCCTTTTTCATTTCTTTATGTCTCATTCCAGGATATGAGACTTCTAAGCATGGGGCGGTCAGTGTGCAGAAAATAATTTTGAGAGATTCGTTTCTGCCAAGCAGTCAGGAAATACAAGCCCACCTTGGTCGGATCCCCATCCTCTCCCAGTAAATTAACACTGAAACTCCTAGGACATGGACTTCTCTCTTTGTGTGACTTTCACTCTGGGACCTAGTGAAGGCTGGAGACACACTGTAAGTTTTCATCCTATACTGAGTTGAAGAAGATCTTCGTTTTGACAAATAACAGATAACACCACTTTTCATTCAAAACCTAGAAGCCTTTAGGAAGGAGGGTAGGTTTTGAGTGGGGGTGAAGAGAAAGATTGGAAGGGCACACACTTGAAATAATTTAGATTGCTGGTGGTTGTATAAATGAGTGATTCTTGCCTTGTCTTTTACTGTATTAAACTTCATGAATAAGAGATACAGGGGGCCAATTTTTCTGCCTGCATCTGTTTTCATCCCAATTCCAATCATTCTAAAATGAAGGAAGCCAGAAATGCTGACAATAAAATACTCAGCTCCATGAGATCTTCCTGTTGTCATTTAGGGGCCATGGTCTCATTTGTTGAATTTAGATGAGTTAATTTCAGAAAATTCCTCTATGCCTGTCTGATAGAACTGCACCCCCACACCCCGTTAGGGAGATAACACAAGGCAAAGCTGTCATTAACTCCCCAACAACTCACATGCTGGCTCAATAGCACAACTCCCTCTTCCCAGCTTTAACACATTACTCAGCTTTATGACATATTGCAGCTGAGACCAAGGCACATGTCTATTTCTGCTCAAGGGGTGACAATATCTGGAAGATTCCCCAAAAGTTGTCTTTGCAGTATAAATATCTCAAAGGGCTGACAATTTCTAGACAGTTTTCTGAACTGCTTTCATTTCAGAAGACATGTTCAGCTGTAGGAGTGAGGATTAACAGGACAGATGCACAGCCAAGGAAACCTCTTGTTTGACTCCTCCATATGAGAAGAACCAGCTCCACCAGCTCCTGCCCATTGGGCACAGGGCCACACACAGCTGTTCTACCACCTGCGCCTTAGTTGAGCCTCAGAGTATGCACATGAGTATCTGCATTGCTCTGCTACGGGATTCCTGGGTGCCAGGGCAGCAAGGGTACCTAATAGTGACAGGCTGTATTTCAGCAGTTAAGTCTTGGAATATCTCAGGAGTGCCTGGAGAATGTAGCAGTGTTGCACATGGCTCCTAGTGCTGTTGGGAATGGCACATTGATCCTGAGAGTAGCTTGGTTAGTACATGGTGCTATTAACACCAAGGTTGTGAGTTTGATCCCTGTATGGGCCATTCGCTTAAGAGTTGGACTTGACAATCTCCCTGGGTCCCTTCCAACTCAAAGTATTCTGTGAAATCTGTGAAATGTGAATCCAAAATCTGTGAAATTTCCTATCCCAGAGCCTGCAGTCCTCCTGGAAAGGTTCCTCTAACGGAGGACAATAATTTGTCTGCACCACCCACAATCTAGTAACCCTTCTGTACCATTCTTCATCTGCAGTGTTCATACCATTATCCTTCAACTTAGAGTCAAAAGGAAGGGAGGACTCATACAGGCCAAAGACCAGACCTGCAGGCTAACAACCTCCCACATTCCTCCCAGTTTTGCAATGCTAAAATGCCTAGAATTTTTTTCAAAACACTTAATTTATGCTTTGAAAGGAAGAAATCTCTATTGAAACTTTTGTCTGATGAAAGTGACTTAACATGCTCTGTCAAAAATAGTCTTCTGCATGTATGAAAGTTTCTGTCTGTTTTACAGTGCATTGTTTTTAAGAAAATTCTGCAGTAGGAAAAAGCACGATCTTGTCCAGAAGCTCAGCCCATTGATAACACACAAAGATGCACTATATTCTGCCAGGCAAAAACATCAGACAAGCTGGAAGCCAATATGGAAATATTTAATGAATTTTTCAGTAGAAGCACCAGCTACTGTATTTCACTAAAAGGGAGGAGTATTTTAAACTAAATAATGCGTAGGTTTTGTAAAACATGGGTATCACAATTTACAATGAAAATAATTTGGGTTTGGGTCACTGTAGTCACTGAAGCTAAGCTATTGTTGAAAAAGTGAATACATTTTCATACATGATGGCTCTGAAAAATATCTCTGAAGAAAGCTCAATACATTATTTTCCTTAAATTGATATACATGTGCTCTGATCTTGTTCCCATTTTATAATCTTTGTAAAAACATGGAGACGTTTGGAGGAATGGGTCTATTTGCTTGAGTTTTCCTTCCTTGGATGTATTATGGAAGATGCTGTATTTTAGCTAAGAAGATCTACTGAGAGCTTTTCTGATCTTTGGCAGTAACAGCAGATACAGAGAAACTGAGCCAATACTGTAACTGAGAGTTACAACATTATTCTGAGTCAAAGATGTAAACTGTACTGGGCCGCCTGTACTGCCATCAAAGAGATATTGTTCAAAATAGCAGAGACAAAATCTGCTATTCCCTGGTTTGATCAGATCCCTGTGTAATCAGTAAGAAGTGATGACAAAATATTACCAAGCCAAAAGAGTCCTATTTCATCTCTGGTTTCCATCACTAGAAGTAACCAGACAATACAGCACAGCTGCTATCAGACTTATGGAGCTGGATAGGTTTGGCTTTTAGAGCATTTAGGACATGTATGTAGAGCTTGATATTCAAATTCCACCTGCACTTCTCCATGTACACTCACAAATATACCTTGAAACCTGCTTGTGCAAGCAGTCATGTATCATCAAATGAGAGACTTTTCAGTAAAACACAGAGTTAAGCTGGCTGCATGATTTGGCTTAAGTCATACAGCCAAGTGGTCTAACATTACATTAAAAAATAACCAGATAACCCATATACCTTTCTTATTGGATGCAAATATCTCTAAAATGGAGGATAATTTTCTTCTCATTATTTCAATGGTATCATACCTGTTACAGTGCAAGCTGAATATACTTTTTAGTTTTAATGTGCATTCTTCTCCTATGTCTCAGGTACTCTTCTGGGTTCAAAATATGAGGGTTATCCCCTTGAAGATGACTTCAGTCCCTCTTTATTTCTCTTTATTTCATTTTGCTTCTTGAGAGAATCATTCTTGAAAACTGTCTGAAAGACAAAAGTTATAGTTTCAGGTTAACATATGCCAAACTGATTTTTCTACAAAAATGAAATAGGCATACGGTGTAATGGAAAAGGATTTCCAGGCAACCAAGTGTCATGATAACTGAGTGACTTATAGTGTTACACAATCTTAGGGGCACTAATGCACTGCAAGATAAAATCCCACCCTTTACAACTCTCAGGAAATGCATAATATACATGCTTCACAATCTCTGTCTGATTTACTGCTGATACTGTAAAGTGCTCTGTAATCTACGTTCAGGCTCCAACTGTACTTTAGGAGTACCATCAAGGAAATTAGCATTAATTAGATAGAGGAAAGATGAAAGACTCTAGGAAGCATTTAGGACCCAGTAATCATGTTTCCTAAAGAGAGAGACTGAGTGTGGTCAAATAAGGCTGCTGAATGATTAGGTCAGAGGTTCCTGCTTTGCGAGGGCCAAATGCAGTGAAAAACTGAGCAGTCAGAGCTGAGAGAAGAAGGCAGCTTCACGCTCACAATTTCCATCGAAACCTGTTTTCTCTTCCTCCTCTGCCTGCCCTTACCATAGCCATGGCCACAAGCTGTGAATTTAGCTCAGCTTGGCATTCCTCCGAGAAATGCTTTGGCCACACTTAATCTCTAAGGGTGTCCAAAATCTGGAAAGTAAACAGTAGAAATAGTTGCTTTTCCTGAGATTGTATTCTAATGGTTTAAACTGCAGTATTTCTCTGTACTCAGTCCCACTGCAGCCGCTGGGCTCTATGTAGCTGTACAGAATGGTGAACAAATTGAGCAGCAGTTTGCCAGGGCTGTAACTGCAGCAAGAGGGGAAGAAAACACATATATGAAACAAGACTTTTGTCTACATTTAATTCTGTAGATTGTACCTGCAGAGGTACAATCTGTCACCACAGAAACTATAAGCAACCTGGATCCTGCAGAAAGAGCTCCAAAGTTTAGTGGATGTCAAAGGGATGCAGCAGACCATACTCTCATATTGAGAGCAGAAGAAAGGAGAAACATAACATTTACAGACTTTGAGATGCCTTGTGTGAAGTAAATATCTCCTACTCAGTGTAACTGACCTGACCTGGGGATTTTTCTGAACAAAGAGAGGAGGTAAGGGTTTGGTTTTCAGGGCTCTGCCTTGGCATTGTTTCCCAAAGTGTCCCCACAGCAATCCGTAAAGCTATTGCATTTCTGGTGTGTGGTGTCATTATTTCAGAAAGGGGCAAGATGATGTTGTAGAGATGATGTGTGTCTAGCTTTCGTATTCTTTGTTTTCCAGAGCTTACTTTTGGAGCAGTGCAATGCACTCTATCTGCCTTACCATGTGAGGTGTATGGTGATGCTACAGCCTGAGATAAGAGTGTGAGGGTTCATGTCCAGAGACCCACATCACCTGTGAAATCACTTCCACTTGCCTGGAAGTGCGCAATGAATGTAAAATGCTGAATTCAATTTATCTTCACCTTCTCTTGGTGGAAACAACCATGTAAACTCCTGAGAAAATCCAGGCTGCAGACTTCCAGGTCAGATAGACTGAATTCAACCAGTAGTTGATTAATTAAAAATTATCCTTTATAATGCATTTTGACAACTGAAAACCTTTGTTCACATTTACTCAGTTACATAAATTTATCGAATTATTAACTGCCAGTGGAAGACAATGTGCTCGGAAATTTGAAGTCAGATTTTCACTGCATCATCGGATCAGAATGTAGTGTCAGGTAAATCTGATCCACCCAAATGCATAACATGCAAGTCACTGCTATGTCAGAGAGAATAAATTAGTAAACAATTGATAATCAGTAGATAATTAGTTGATAATCAAGGATGCTTTGAATCAAAAAATGCAAAGTATTATTATCAGCTTTTACATCTGCAGTAGGATATGAGTCAGCCTTTAATGTCTAACAGTTCATGCAACTATATAATTTGATTTTAATATTGTAATATAATTTTCATTCCGATTTTATTAGACAAAATTGAAATTATTATTAGCAAAAAATAGTTTTGTCTAACAACAAAACTGTGAGCAACTTTGGCACCAATCTTCAGAAATTAAAAAACCCATTCCCATTACAATTTTAACATAAAGATACTACAAACACTTGTACGGTGTTAGAAATCCTAGCTTACTTTGCCTATTTCCCTGCTAAGCACGGTGTATATGTCATTCTAGGAATGACACAAATTCTAGGAGCTGGAAATTTAAGATATGTTGGTTTGCTTTTTAATCCTTTTTTCAGTCCACTATTCCTTCATCATTTAAATGTCCTCACTATGTTTCGTAAGTACATGCGAAAATGCCCTATCTATATTTAAAATTGCAAACTTCTTTTTGCAAACTGGGCCCTGATTTTATGACAGCTTCTCAAGCCCTGTGTAGCCAGACTGCTCTATCTTTCTCCCCACATCACTTTGGATGTCTTTAAATATAGCTGTCAGGGGAGGAAAGCAGGAACATTTTAAATGATACTGCAATGGCATTACAGCTGCCAACACAGCTTTTCACTTGAAGTCCTATGATATTTACTATGTTTCATAAAAAAAATAGTTCCTGTAATCTGTGCTGCAAAAAGAATGAACACATGGTACTATTAAGTAAGTCATAAAGACGCACACAACAAAGACACACAGAAAAAGTACAATATTTATTTATTTTTTAATACTGTGATATGTAGGCTGATCTCAAGGCTTGACTCAGGTTTTGCACAATGCTGGGAGGGGTAAGGCTTAATGAAGAAATACAGTATGTAGCTTATGTTTAAACAGCACTAAAGCTTCATAGTAGCTATTGCTAATACTCGTAGGTGTAAACACACCATATTAACAAGAAAACTTGTGCTGATTAACATAATGCACATATGGAATTATTCTTATTTAGAAGTATTTTCGATTTGATTAAAACTGCACAGGAACTGATGATACGTCAGAGAGACCTGGTGAATGTCCAGGGACATTGTGGGCTTTTAAGGAGAATGAAATACAATATCGTGTGCTGTTTTTAGAGCAAGGTATGACACAGACTAGGTAGAAGGTCACACAAAGTGTATCTAACGTCAAGGAATAAAAGCAGCCTCAAAATTTTTATTACTCAGATTCTTATGATTTGGGGAGAAACTATCTTATTATTTTTGGATGATTATTTTTTGATGCCTGAGGTCTGGAATTACATGAAATAAATGGCATGGTAAACCAGCTCCTGATAAAATTTTTATTGGTATGATCTATCTGTTTTTCTGACTGCTTTTACAGGTCCCAACATAGCTTAGTTGGGAAAGGAGCTGGTGTGTTATAAAAGTTGTTATTATTTTAAATAAAACATTTTAGTCAAACAAACTGATTAAATTCCTTAGGATTTATAATCTTGGCAAAAGATGATTCCCCCTTTTTTAATGTTCATCTTTGTTCCTATACAATAGTGTTTCTGGAAAAGAATAGATAGGCAACCCTTTTTTGATTGAAAATTCAGAATGGAAGAGTTAACAAAGCAAATCCACATAATAAGCATAAGAACAACCATGATTAAAGTGTAAACATACATTTGACAAGCTCACGTATATGAAAATTTTATCAACAGCCATGTTTATGTACAAACCTGTCCCATACATCCATAAGCAAAGGACATTGCACAACCCAAAAAGCAGAGGGATTGTTTTTTCAACTCTAACTCACTGAGCACCAGACAAGCACATCCTCAGCCATGAGAAAGCCACGGGGCAGCATGTGCATTTTGCATAGAAGGCCGCATTCCATTCATGCACTGAAATTAAAGTTAAATGGAAACTGGAGTTCCTCTGGGCAAGAACCATAACTTCTAATTACTAAAGGTAAAAGATAAACTGGAAAAAAAAATATTCTTTCCGATACTGCTGAAATTATGATGTGTGTCTTAGAAATATTTATCTTTCCTTCCATAAGTGAACATTCTTCTGGTAACTTGGAGTTTTTCTTGGACTCTTGTTGCTGTTTCACAATGATCTAAGGTTTTATTTGTAGTCTTAGTGGTGCTTATATATGATTACATAAATCCAAAAAAAAAAAAAATAGAATGTCTGATTATTTTAAATTCCAGTTAAAATGAGTCAATTGAAAAAGTAACTATACCTCAGTGTTTCAGCTATGCTTCAGAGAGTTTTATATACATGTGCTCAGCAGGCCACAGAATGAATGATGTTGACACAGGAGATCATCAGGAGTTCTTTGAGTTCACAAATATAATTAAATGTCTAATGTGGATTCACAATAAGCCATAAAATTCAACAGTGTCCAAATCTCTCATAGTCCTGAAAAAACCTTAGAGCTGGGTCAAGTGGGAAATCAAACTATCTCCAATGAGAACTTGCCTTAGAGAAAGCACTCAGGAAAGCCAAGTCTAATTAACTGGAAGGACAGTATTGAAGTTCATTAAATGGCTATTCTTGTGTAATTGAGGATAGGAACAGCTGAACTCAGCCACAGTTGCTTTATCTCTGTGTGGCACCATCATACACACCTCTGGGGTTTCTAGAGCTACTGCCCCTCCACAAAGGCCAATAATTAAAGCTGATTCTTCCTGTAAGTGTCAAACTGAGTGCACAGGTCCAAAGTGGCTGTATAATGAATGCATGTGGGGTATATCCCATGCTTGCCAAACCACCATTGTGTGAGTGAGGTATACAGCAGTACAGTGTGTTCACACACAGTATGGTTCTCTTTGACCTCTGCATACAAGACAGGTCCAAAACTGTCAGCTCACATGTCACCTCAGGGCATATGCAAAACAGCATCTGACCTTTTACCAAGAACAGGGAGGCTGAAAATCCCAGACAAATATAGAAAGTGATCAAAATTTGCCTAGGCAAGATTGCCAGGCAGGAAGAAAGAGAGCACATTCTGGGAAACAGAAAGCAAACATCAAACTAGAGGACATGCTAGGAATGGTTGTTTTTGCTGTATCATTCCCAGCTGTCAATGCATTCTATTCCTGTTAGAAAGTATGTAAATAAAAATTTTAAAAGTTCTTCTTTTTAAGCATGTCTTCCTACTTGCTATTTGTCCCAAATGAGTGTTTTAAGGTCACTTAAGGAGTCATGATTACAAATCATGTAATCAGAAATCTGTATGACATATTAATGACTAGAGCTGGATCAAACTCAATTCAGATTCATTGCATCATTTTCTATTATTACAGTCATCTTTTTCTGTTGGTCATGTCAGAAAAGTCTTATTAAAGGCATACAACTATAATTTCTCATTTAAGATTAAAGAAAACCTCAGGAGAAATGGCAAAAAACATGCTAAGAAATTCTCTCAGGAGTTGTTCATAATGAAAATGGAACACTTACAAGATATGTGATAAGAAATACAAATCATATTCAAAATGCATGTTGTTAAAAAGGAAACAATTTTCAATATTTTTTTGAGAACTGTAATGCGGTACTGGATTTTATAGGCAGAGTCCTTTGCAGAGGACAGCAGATCTGATTCCAATTTTTCAGATTACAAAATGAGTAACAATAAGTCACATCTTTTGCATATGCTTGCTGCTGTGCTCTTCAAGAAACCCTTGTAGCTGAGAAGTCCCTGAGCTTTTGGCTGCTTGCCAGTCCTAGGATGTTCACTTTCTCTTTCAGCATAGGCTAGAGGCAAAAATGGAAAAAAAAAAAAGTAGGAATACATTCAAGACAGCTCTTGGTACTGGGTCCCACTCACGAGTGCATTATTGTGTTTGGACTGCTTAAAAAAAAGAAACCAAGGCAAAAAGTCAAAGCCAATCAGAAATCATAGTATTTCCATGCTGTAATGTGCACTGAAGGCTGCCATGAGGAGTTTGGCTACCATGCTGTTCTGCTTTGGAGAAAATATTCTCCATTGAGTAAGAATTTGCTGAATGTTGAATGCCTCCCTACTCATTTTGAATATCCAGGCCAAGAAATGTGCATCTGCAGATCCCAATATGCAGCTGGAGCAACATTCCAGCAGGCTCCTGCAATGACTCATCAGCTCCGATCCTGTTCATCCCTCCAATTAGTGAAAACAATAATACCTTCAAAGTCCAGTTTTAAGCCTTTTATCCAGAACCTCTTAGCCATTGCTAAAAAAATTAATTACTTCCTTTGGTATACATGGAGATTGAGGATATTTTATACTTTAAAAGTATGTTAATCTTAACTTTAAAGTCGTATCAGTACCTTAGCTTAGTCTATTACATTAAGGATCTGCTTTTAAGGAAAAAGTGTTATCTACTTGGTGCAGACCCTTTTATTTCCTCTTTTATTCATTAATTCATTAAATTATCCAAATACAAGGTAGAAGAAAATCTACACATACATATATGGAAAATAAAAACCAGGAATGAAGTAATCACCATCAATCTGGGATTTTGGTCTCCACCTTCTTCCTCAAATTAAACTATCAACAAATGTAGGACAGACAGGAACACTACATCTTTTCTTATAAACATCTAAGATCCAGATATCACTGATGTTTTCACATTACAGCTCCCCTAATACTTGTGAAGTTTCTTCCGATTTGAACTGTGCTTAATTAAATCACAATCAGCCCCTTTAGAAGATCATAATTTTGTCAGAAGTTGGCCTGTTGCCATACCACTTCTTTTCCTTAGCCTAACAATAACAAATAGGAGCTCTGGGTAGAGTCCTCAAACACCAGATTTTCAATTTGAAGGATGATGAAGTGGTAAATTATCACAGCCTTTCTCTTCCATCAACTAAGCAATACAAAATGCTGCATTATTTGATCATGTCATTTTCTTTATGAGACCTGTGTTATGGAAATGCAATACTAATCATCACATTTGGTTGCTAACAAAAAGCATATCAGCAAAAGACACAGTTACCACTGGAGCCTTGTCCCAGAAAATCGTATGAAATTCTCTTTTCACTCTTCGAAACTTGAAAAAACAAACACAGTGAAAACATAAGACATGGATGAACTGTGAGGAAGAACAAGCAGACCTGATAGAAGTTACACAATTATTACGTAACTACAGAGACAGTTAAGAGAAAACATCTCTGCTGTCGATCACAGATTTAATCCAGCCCCTGCTTTCCCTTCAAGGTGCCCACAGCAGAGCCCCAGTGGTGGCCAACAGGTCTGTTGTTGCCAAACCCACGGCCCATCTCTGCAGCAGATCTCTTGCTTCACTCCTGGCAGATCCTTACCACATGGCTAGAAGGACATCGGGACCTGAGGGGCAGTCCTGTTCTGCTCAAAACACCCCAGGGCTGGACACCAAGGAGTCCTTGAGCAGTAATCCCTACCCACCATCTCCCTATCTACGACTAATTACAGGCATCAACTTCGGAGGGAGAGAAAGGCTGATTACGAGAGGTCATTACCACTGGAAGGTCAAGAAGCACCATATGGATGCTGTGCAAAGAGCTTGGATGTGAGATGCAAACAAAGGTGAGGTGTGGCTCATGTTTTGAACGTAGAGGGGGGTGACACTCACTCTCAAATCAAGCAGCTGTTGTAGAACCAGCCTGAGGCCTGTCTAAACTGGTCAATCCAGAAGCACTTCCGATCCCCCAGGTGAGGGCAGCCCAGCCACTTCCCAGCTGGGTACTGGAGGTAAACTCGGACACATGCTGTCTCCTCCCTGCCCTGATTTCTGCAGGAAGCAACACAGAAACTGAGCAGAAAGCTTGCAGGTGCTCAGGACAGGACTTGACAGTGCTGTGAGAAGACCAGGATCCTCACCAGCATCTACCCACAGCCTAGACACAGCCTAGATGTTCCAGATGCATTTACCAGGGATATCTGTGTTCCAAAGGGAATGGGAAAGATCCTTGAAAAAGAAGAGGGCAAGATTCGTTTGTAGCACTAATCAGTCCAGGGTGACCTAATGGTGCTGCAATTTCACGTACTCGCATTCCTCGATTCAAAACTACCATGAGCTAATCGATGATCCATTTGTCTCCCCATTGGATAGCAAATAATAGGGGTTTAGATGCCAAATAGGAATGTGGCACAACAGAGGAAGTTTAAAGCTCCTATTTATTTGGGACTTCCCCATATTGAGATCAGCAGCAATAGGAGGGCCAAATGAGCAGGAAGGATATTATGGGCTATTGCCTGCTCTTTGCAATCAATTCCTTTCAAATCCACGCAGGATGTAGCCTTGTCATCCTGTTTGAAAACATTCTTTGCATGTTGGAGTTTTCAATGCTAAGAGGAAAGGTGGCCAAAGAGTTTCTTATGGCCACAGGCATCAAGAGACACATGTATTTGTGAGGATGAGCGTCACAGAATAGTTCTTTATATCATCCTGCTGGCTCACTGCACCTGTGCAGCCATTGTGTTTTTTAGGAAGTGTTTCAGTTTACAATATCCTGTACTGCTCTGCTGAAGCCACAGCTATTTAGAGCACATGGAAATACTACAACATGAGAAGTCCTGGAATGTATTTCTTGATCCTTCTCTAGTGTTGACTGTCATGTCTGTGCCCACAGAAATTATTTTTTAGATGTAAGCTGATTTAGTTCGGATCACTATTTATCTCTCTTGGCAATAATTTCCGTTCAGGCAATTCCTGTCGAGAAGAGTAAAATTTTTATACCTTGCAGAAAAGGAACCCCTCCAACAGTAAGGCATGCATAATAATGTCATTGGCACTATGTTTTGGTAGTTACTTTGATGCCCAGGCAGGACTTAACTGTTCAGGGCTCAGCAGCAAAATATCAGTAAATTCCATGGGAACTAATAATGAACTATAAAGCCCACCCATTTGCATGCTGTATCATTTTAGTAGCTTGCTTTCAATGGCATTTTCCTTTCTACATTTTTATTTCCATTTCACTTTGAAGAGTCTGCATATTTCAAAATTAATTTCCCTAAGTGTTAATGCTGTTAATTTGTTAATATTGTGGGATTTTATTTATTCTAAATAACAGTGTAACTTAAAAATAGATATAAGCAGCTCACTAGTCAATGTGCTCCAAACTTGCAAATCTTATTAGATATATTCTCAGGCAGAGGACTACCTGAAGTCTACAAACTTTCATTTGAAATGCCATAAGATTACCTCCCCCAGGCAAGATACCTGGGACTGTCCCACAGCAGGGAGTGCTGGACATGGTGATTGGCTTCACAGACTAAAGCTTTGATTTTTAAGTCTGTATTTTAAATATGATCCCTTATTTCTTGTAGGTCAGCGTGTGTAGATGGATGGGCTCTGTGAGGCCTGTGAGCACCACCAAATACTCTGGAAGCCTTTTAGGGGTGTAGACCTATACTCTGAAAGGCTGAATATTACAAAATAGGTCTTTGACAGTATTAAGTTAGAAGGATTTGTCAGCACTCGTTATGTTTCACAGCTCAGAAGTGCAGTTCCCTGCAAAGAGGGTATTATTAAACAGCATGCAATTTCTGCAGGATGTCATGAATCACAGATTGTGGGACATCCTCCTGAAAGGCTCCATAAATTCTGACTCATTTTTAAAACAAACATGACACAATAGCAAGCCAAGCCAAGCTAAGGTAAATATGAAAACTCTGAGATGCAGAAATAGGATCCCATCCTCCATCTCCTCCCAGCTGATATCTTCCTCCCTTCTCCAAACCACTGGAAATGCTGAGAGCTCTGGCATCCCTTCAGGAAGGATTACATCTCCATGTGCACATCCTACCAAATCAGAGTCTGAGTAAATCTTGTTCAGGAACTTCAGGAACTGGTTGGCTGTGAGTAAAATCTGAGTAAGACAACTTCCTTTCTTGATGGAATTCACTAGGGAATTTATTGTAATCTGCTCTAGCATTTTTTTTCAATGATGTATTTTTTAAGCAGGTTTTTTTCATAGTTGGACATGTCATGAAAGAGTCATCACATGACATTTTTCCATGGTGACAAGGTCTTTTTTTCCAAAAGCTGCTCCTGTACCACATAAAATGTACAACTGAGATTAGTATGTCAGCTAGGAGTCCAGTTAAAAACGGAATAGACTGAATAGAAAAGTCGTCTCTTCAAGGATGGAAATATCAGAGAGCCATACATGGCTTGAAATCCAAAGCTGAGAGCTAATATCCTAGCTTTAAGTTGATGCAGCTCTAACATTAAACTGAAGATTGTGAATTTACCTGAAATATTTTTAAGGAATTCAAAGCTAATGGCAAAATAAAAGACACTCCCACTTCTTACAAATGTAAGAATGTAAATGGAGGAAAACTAGATACTGAAAGCAATTTCATTTTTTTCTGATTTATAGCCTTGAAGAGGCACACAGAAGTCAAATATAAAGATTAATGCAACAGATTCTGTAAGTATTCAGACAGGCTGAATAAACTGCTTGGAAAGCAGTGTGGTTTTCTACTCTCCATGCAATGCTAGCTCAGATCTGGAAAGGTTCATTAGATTCCATATTGGCTGCACTTACAGGAGGGCTTGTAACAAACTTTTGCTTTTTTTTTTTTTTTGTCATCAGACAATATCAACTCAACTGTAAAATCTGGTTTGGGTTAACACATACCTCTGTGTAGCGTTCTGAAAATTTAGACCAAATAGAAGAAACTGTTCTTAGAGGTTTCAGAGCAGTAGCTGCTGCTAGTAATAAAAATCTTCTAACAAAAATACTTCATGTGTTTGTAGTAAACTGGTAGATGTGACTAACTGACTCTATTTGTTCCACTCCAGCAGTTTTGACTGACCTAAGTGATTACACCTATTGTAAACACCATTTAAAAGAAAAAAAAAGTCAACATTTAATATACCAGACCCCAAATAAAATCTTCTAAGTGTGGTGGTTACGTAAGAAAAACAAATTATGTCATTCTGCAGAAAGACTATTGATTAACAACACATCTTTCTTCACTAAAGTATGTATTCCAGTCATACCAGTTTTCTTAAGAGCTTACTCAGAATCAATAATTTAACTAGAACAGAATGGGATTTAAAATATTGACTAAGTGACAAAATTCCACCACACATAAGCATCTGATTCTGGACTAAGTGCAGACTAAATTCCTACTGAATTAAGTGGATGTTTTCTAATAACACTAGCAATGCACCATTAGCATGTAGTTAATGGCCAGTCTGCAGGCTGTTTACACATTTTAAAAGACTAGTCCCTTTGCTTCCCAAATGATCTTCCAGGATGACAACTTATTTATATATGTGTGGGATGGGGAGGAAGGGAGAGAAGGTTAATGATGGTTATATTCTTCAAATGAAAGTATTTTTGTCTGGGGGGAGAAGAACCCCACTATTTATCACAAGCAAATGAAGTTTTCCACCGCTGTCATATTACTATATGACAATATAATTCAATTTGATAAATGCTATGCAATTTAATCAGTGTTTTAATCACATGCAGTATGTTGTTTGTTTAGCCAGACATCAGGTCATCTAATTATATAACAGAAACACTGGTAAAAACATTACCATAACCGATGTGAAGATTATGAAAATTAAAACATATATAACAGTTATATTTGTTGTTAGGTTTACAGGCATTTTTTTCTAAAAATGCACTGGATACCTTATGAACATTTTTTTAAAAATTATTTCAGACTTTATCATGCTGTCCATTTTTAAGCTTTCTCTGTATTTTGTTTCCACTAATACTTTTTGGACTTTTAACTATGTGCAAGAAAAAGATGTGTCCTGGATTTACTTCTTAGGGTGTTTATAGAGTCTGTGGCAGACTTGGTTCCAATCTACAAGGCAGAGGACAGGAGCTGCACACCTACGGTAATACCAGGAGATGCAGAAGTGCACACTGTAGTAAATACATAGTAAGGGTACGTCTCTATGAAGAGCATTTCTTTAAGTGATGCCTGCATGTATTTTCACACCAGCATCATGCCATTGATATTAATAGTTATTCACAACTTACAGTAAAATCAGAGAATCAGTTTCATAGTACTTAATGTGTGAAGGCAAACACAAAAAAAAAAGATGAATCATTCCTTTGTTTCTGATGGGAACAGGACCTCAAAAATATATTCATGGTAAAGAAAATGGGTAATTGTTGATTTTAAGAACATGAACTGCAGAGCTCTGCTCAAGTATATCTGCTCTGGTGCTGTGTTCAGTCATGGGACAGACCATGATGTCTGAGGTTATATTTAATGGTTTTAACTGCATGTTCAATCGCACCATTCTGTGGTGTGATGCGCTCTGGGAAAACTGGTCTGTCCTTTGTGAATACCTGTACAGATGAGACTTTGTCCCATAAACACAGGAAACTACTTTCAGCTTGGCATACTGAGGTTTTCTCTCTGCAACCTCTGTTCCAATCAGTGGTAAGGCATGAATCCAACTTGGAGCACTGATGTGTTCCAGCTGTTGGCATTAATGCAACTTTCATTTTGGAACCAAGAGGTCAATGCAAGACATGAGACATGTTTGAAGGCATTTTGTCAGTGACTTGTTGTTAGCCAGCAGCACTCCTGGCTAACAACATGTACATAGCAGAGGCAGCTGATACCAATATTCCTAGATGTGAAATCCCATAATGCTGATCAGGGATGTTGTGGTAAGGCTGCAAGCAGAAAGCAATGAAACAACCCTGTCCTACAGACCAGAAGGGGTGTCAGATCTACAAGAAGAGGAAGGTCGCATGAAGCTGTTGGAAGAGCTTGTCCCTTTACTTATCCAATGAGGACGAAACTCTCTGCCTCCCTTTGCAACCTTCTAGCACTAAAAGCTGGAATGGAGCTCTAGTTCTAATCTGATGAAAATTAAGAATGTGACCAAATTTGGTCTGTCTTGCTGGATTTGCACATTGTTTACAGAAGAGTTTAATGGCAGTGAAACTTGGGGATCAGTTGTTTAGCTTAGCAGGAAGGGTATGAGGAATATGGGATGCGCATGTGGTATCTGGATTTGGGACTGAAATCTACACTGTTACCTTTGTTTTATCCTCTGTGAACTCTCATTTTCAGTAAGTGAAGGTCATGTAAAATTACTCTTTCCCAGCCCACATCCACACCCAGCCGACTTCAGCATTTCCTAATTAGGTTATATTCAATCTTTATAATGTGCTTGTAATAGATGTGGTACTGCAGCGTAATCTCAACTGATATTATTCACTTCCCAGGAATGTACAGCTGAAGCTGCTCTGCAGGCTCTGGCTGGAAACAATGGATGTGCAGCTGACAAATAGAAGTAGCTATTTTACATGCCATGGTCTATTTGGATGCCATTGTTTAAGCGATGTCTGCTGAACAGGTATTCACATCAGAAAAACAAGCACCATTGCAATTTTCTGATGTGGCAGCTATTTTTGAAACTCATTAAAGCTTGCTAGTGTTTTTCCCATGCAATGAAAAACTGGAATTGCCTGTTGTAATATTGGCTGGCAGATATGAATGGTTTCAGCTCATATTTTATAATGAAGAAATGAGCTCATGCTATGTAATTGTGGGCTATCCCCAAGAATATTTTTATTCAGCGTTATTGTCAGACTAAATTGAAACCACCAAAGAGCCTGATTTCTCAAGATGCCAGGTGCTCTCAACTCCCACAGTAGTTAATAGAAGGGAAGAGTACTCAGCAGTTTCAGAATTAGTCCCTAAATGCTGATAGTGAGGCACAAATTCTCATAGTAAGCAAGGCAACATCTTGCAAAGCTCTCATGGTTCTTTCATTCTTCTTTTTCTTCGTATTTCTTGCTAAACATAATATTTATTCTATGTCATATACATTTATTAAATTTATGTGAGCTACTGCCATATCCTTTCAAATTACTTTTGACTTACTTTTTCCCTTCTAAGCTTAAAACAGCCATTTAATGACCTTTTCTAGAAAATTAATTAATGATGTATTTGAAGCTGCCGGTGATCATAGACACTGGCATTCTAGATACTTGTTTGCATGCCCTCCTGCCAAACACAGTGGAATTTTTGTCATCTCCCTGAGGCATTCTGTAAGGAAAAGTGCTCTGAGCTTAGAGGACCAAGAGAAAGCAGATGAAAAAAGAAAAGAAAAGCCCTTTGGGCCAATATGTAAACTACCACCTCCTTTCACCAGCTGAATCACCACTTCACCTCATGCACTCCTCCAGGCATTACTGGGCAGTCTGGGAAGACTGAGAAGAGAGGAAGATGTGTGGTACCTGCACACATCCATGCTTTCACTTGACATTTCATAATGCAGTAAGAAAAGGCAGACTAAGAAAGCCAAATCTTGTTCAGTGTTTGAATATAAAAAAAAGTTGAAAGTCAAACATCCATCACTAATATGTACAAGGTCGGGCAAAAGCCTTGCTCAAAGTCAATTAGTCCTTTCTTCCCCTGGGTCCAAAGTGTTATCACCATGGAGGATAATGAGTTAAAGCCAAGTAAGGTCCTCTGGAGCTTAAAGGTCATGGAACAAGAGTTGAAAAAGCGGGTTCCAAATACTGTAAGTCTTTCAACACTGTTTTCTAGGTATTCTGTTAAACATCCCACTGGGAGACTTCTTTTTGTCAAACCTAACCACATTTCTTTGGACTCTCTTCTCTGAGTGATTTCAAATATATAAAGAATTTAGATTAGAAACAGATCCGTACTTTTTCATTGTTTAAAAAATGGTAGTAAATGCTCACTTCTCAGAAGAGTGATAGTGATTTTATTTATAGAAATTCCCAAAGTGACAGTTACAGAAATAATCTGTGGCAAACAAGTTGCAGAAGACTTTTTCCCTCAGTCAGATCATATTCTTGCTTTCCAATGCTGTATAATAATTTCCATGAAAAGAGGCTTTATTATGTAGCTCTGATCATTGTTTTCACTTGGTAAGAGCAAACAGTGAGGAAAAACTATGAAGTTGGGGAAAATAACAGCCTCCGAATAGGATTGTTATAAAGAAGATGCTATCACAGTTCTCTGGGGTCAGTGAGAGAAGAAATTAGACTAATTTGCAACCAAGAGAGATGTAAGTTCTGTATCTGTTGGGAAAACAGAAAAAAATACAGATAGTGAAAAAATGAGACTATGGAACTACCTCGGGAGGTTGTGGATTTTCCATCAGTGGAATGATGGTTAGGAATAGAGGATACATGAAGATGTGTAGGAATAGCCCGGGTACATGGTTGACCAATTTGACCACAGTGCCACAGGAATCCTGAAGGGTCTGTGAAAGGCGGCTGTGGAGATAGATTTGTATGTACTATGTAGCAGCCTGTTTTAAGGAACTCTAAAGGGGCTGGATCTCCCCTGGAAAAGAGCATGGCAATAGGTGCTTGATCATCAGGGCATAATGTGGAGTAGATGGCCTCAAAGTCCCTTGAGTTCTGACCCTACAGTCCCATAGTAGTCTATAGTATGTTTGGATATGTGTGCATTCATAATCCACAGGAATTATTTAAAAAGAGCCAAATATTTAGACCATTCCTAGATAGTATTGTTAAACATTACTTAGCAATAGTATTTCAGAATGCAATCTTCAAGAACACTGGAAAATGGACAGCTTTTGAAAAAGATTTAAGCCATGTTTTTTATTTATGGTGATACTACAAAGAGTGTTTACATTAAATAATGTAACTTTTTAGTTTCCAAAGCTTATGTTGATCATGTGTACTTAAGGATCATGAAACCTTTGTCAAAAGTAAAGCTTTTAAACAGACAATTTCAAAGCATAAAAAATTGCCTAACAAATGCCACTAAATTCATGGTCTAGCTGTAGCTGAAAGAAGAGGAAAAGCACCACACACTTGAGTTGGGCATGTATAAATAAGCCAAATATTATGACGAATAGAAGTTGTCGATTCAGCAAAGCACTTAAACAGATGCTTATGTTCTCTAGATATCACAGGCACATAAGTATTCAAGTATTCCTACCATTTAGGAATCTTGAGACCATGTCTTAAACTCCAGTTTTAATTCCTAATGAGAGAGGTTTGAAATGACAAGGAGAGAGGGCATAAATCTGTGATCAAATGAGACCGAACAGCAGAGGATCCCATCACTCCTTCCTGGTGATCCATTAAAAATCTCTGTGTTATTAATAATGCTGATACTTTAGCTGTTAGGAAGTTGAAGAAATTCTGAAGTTCTCCAAGGAATATTGGTTCTGCCTCTGGACCTTACATGTCTGTCCTCTGGGGCTTCCCATAACGTGCTTAGCTGAGGAAGGGATTGGCATTTTTTCTGCAGAGAAACTGAAACTTTGCTCTAAACCATTGCTTCCTTAAAACACAAACTGTATTGATGTGTACAAATAACACTTTCCTATTAATATGTGCTTTGCCCTTATATAAGAGAACATTATGGCCTGTGATGGTGCACTTGGGCATTGTGCAAGGAAAAGAACATGCTCCTTGTGCTGGAGGCTGCAGCTTGCCTTTGATAACCTTGGGATAGCTAACATGGAAAAGGTAAGAGCAATGATACAAGATCAACAAAAATGGCACGCCTGTGCCCTTGGGCCAGATCAGCTTTTAGGCCCAGAGTAAAGCAGGTCATCTCCTCATGACAGTGAAAACAAGCATGAATCTTAGATGGGATAAAGACAAGGGGAAACTGAAGATGAAAAGCTAGAACAGGTGCCACAGATCAGAGATGCAGGAGGTCATGACCTGAAAGGGCACAAGAGAGAAATTTGAGTAAAACTGACTGTGATGCAGTACAGTAGCACACAGAGGTTTGAAACCCAGCTCTGAAGAGAACCAAGGAAAGTATTCAGAAGAGGCACGGATGTGTGACATGAGTGGGACAATTTTTTGAGTGTGCCACTGTCAAATGTTGCCAGCCTGTTATTACAGCTAATGAATCCATGTAATAGTCTGTCTCTTTTGTCTTCAGAAATGGTTGTGTGGATTTTCTTCAGCTTCAGCACATGGTGCTAAACACATGCCTGCCACACACATCCTTTCTCAACTAAAAGGAAGTATGAACAATGTCATCAAAAGTGTCCCTTTTAAAAAGTTCTAAACCACTTAAATTATTTCTCCTAAATGAGAAAGTAGAAAGAGTAGAGCTGATAGATTAAAGGTAGTATGGAGTACACTCACTCAGGACAAATAATTGAATAATAGTGAAGTTGGAAATGTATCCAAAGAAGCCAGGAATTATTACAGAATTCTTTTTTCTTTTGCTTACACAAACTTCATAATAGCTGTTTTCTCTGACTCTCCTTTTGCATAAACTGGGAGCAGCCTCTGGGCTGCTCTCAAATTTACTTTGGCTTCTGCAATAGCAATTATGAATTACTGGAATGGTGCAGTCTCCGGCCATGCCTTCAGTTCTGTCGAAGGCCAGGGCACTGAGCCATCCCAATCCCTTGGGCAGCAGTGGGGCTGCTGCCAATAACCACCTGCTCAGTCACTGCCTGCTCCAGCTGGGGGGTCGCACACTGGGCACCGAGAGGGACTGTTTGCACGGAGCCCTTGCTCCTATGGAGCAAGCAACTTCACCCTCAGCTACTAAGATGACATATGGAAGGCTTGTGTTTTTTTGGTGTGTGTTGGGTTTTTTTTCAAATCATGTTATGTATATTAAATGGATAAAAAGATTTTCAGATAATTGAAAATAATTCAGCAATGAGAAATTTCATGTGGAAGGGCACTATGTCCTGTGTAAGTTTTATTTCACATAGTAGGATCAGTATATAAGCTGGCATGTATGGCATGATGCTTCCTGCCCAGAGACGTCGCCTTGTATGCATAAGGGCACAGTGGTTTGTGAGTATGCTGAATATTACAGTCTCAATACCTTGAAATAAACGTGTTTTCTGAATTTGGGCCCTGTATTTACAAAAAAAAGAAAATACAATTGCCCTGTGGTAAAGTGCTTTAGTGGTAAAGTGCTCCAATGCAAAGAGAGCAAAGGGGAAAATTCTCTCACCCATATGTGGGTAGGTAAACATATTTTAAACTAAGTATACATTTATATACAATGCATCCACTGTTTACACTGATTTTAAAATGCCATATGTAATGAAAATTATGCAAATATTTATAAAAATACCTTAGCCTGGGTAAGGTATATACCACACTTAATATTTCAATAAGGGCACATGCCGTGCTTGTATAGCAGTGCCAAAAGCAACATTTTGAAAAATGACCCTTCGGTAAAACTGTCAGGCACGGAGTGGTGAGTTCAGGTACCTGCCAACAGAAACCTTTGGGAGGATGTCACTGCGAGAAGTGAAACAATAGCGGGGTCCCTCTCCGGATTAAACAGCGAACTTGTAAAAAATTTAAAATCAGCGCAGTATTTATGGGCTTCCAAGTCAGTAATCTGTTGGACTGCCAACAGCTATTTTGAGCCCTTTCCCGTGCTGGGCAAGGCAGTTTCACTTGTATAAAACAGATGGGCAGGTGCCCTTAAATCTGTCATTAAAGGGCTCTCGGCGGCGGCGGGTCCCGCGGAGGCGATGCTGGATGCTCCGCACCCCGCGCAGCATCTCGACGCCGCTGCCCCGCTCTGGCCCCGCCGCTGGGCGGGAGGAGACGCCCCTGCGCCTCGACAGCTCTCGCAGGGTTTGCCATTTACCTGCAAATCGCAGACCGCGTGAAAGCACAGGCGCTCCTTAACAACGCGTAAATAATGGAGCACGGGCAGGATGAATGAGTGCGGCGGGCGGAGAGCGGGCTGAGCCTCACTCCTGGCGGATCGGGGCGTCGAGGAGGTGAGAGGGAAAGTGGGCCGGGGTGAAAAAATCATCAGCTTTTAAGCACACTTCCGAGATGACCATGCTCAGGGGACTAGGGAAGGGGGCTGCCCAGCCGCGGGCTTACGCAGCACACTGCTGGGGTGTAGGGAGGGCCACGAGGGCTCCCGGCTCTCCCCGCAACGTCCCCACCCCCGCAGTGAGCTCAAAAAAACAGACAAAAACCCCCCCAAACCCCAAACCGAAAAAAAAAAAAACCCACAAAAAAAAAATTATTGTTATTGTGGTTGTTCCTGGCCTCCCTGCCCGCCTCCCAGGCGGCGCTCCGCGGTGCCAGGATTTCCCTGCAGCCNACCTGCGGAGCGGCGGCGGGGCCGCAGCGCGCCCGCCCGGAGGGGCTGGGAGGGAGGGGAAGCATTTCGGGGTGGCCAGGAGAGTATCCTTTAATGATCGCGTTCGGCTGCTCGGGATGTTCACGCCCGAGCTATCATTAAGACCGTCTCGGGGTGTTCCTACA
Source organism: Calyptomena viridis (assembly GCA_013390005.1). Taxonomy (NCBI): domain Eukaryota; kingdom Metazoa; phylum Chordata; class Aves; order Passeriformes; family Eurylaimidae; genus Calyptomena; species Calyptomena viridis. Next base: position 85,154 of record WEIV01026838.1, read on the forward strand.
TCCCTGAAATTCCGAGCTGAAATTCGCTCCTGTAATCGGTTTAAATTTCTTTCTCCAGCGTATGCCTGATTTCATGGCCTTGCCTTGGAGGCAGAAGGCATGCCTAGCCTACATTTCCCTGAAATAGGCTGCGCTTTTTTTTGTGCGAGATGTCCCCTTTTCCCCCCTGCCGCACCTTCCTGGGTGGAGTGCGCCGCCGCTGCCTGCCCGGCTGGGGCTGGACATGGGGCTGGACCGAGGGCATTTACGGCTCTGGGAGCAAGTCGGTGGCCCGGGGTGATGCTGGTTGTGGAGCAAAGGGTTCAAGTCGTGAACTCAGAAAGAATTTGTGTTGGGTTGCTGATGAAGAAAAGCGGGCTGTAGATTAATACGAAGGACTTGATTTATATTCAGTAGAAATTTACAAGAGACCAAAATAGAGGAAGCAATTAATTTAGGACTTGCATCTCTGTAGATTGTCGTTACGTTTTAAAAATTATGAAGTGTATAAGGTAACAAATATGATCCCGATCTCTTACTTTCCTTTGAAAAATAATTGGGGAGCAGGGGTGAGGCAGGGAATGTTCCTGTGAATGAAAGTACTCATGCATAGACTGTTATGTTCAGTTATGTATAGGTTGTAAGGATATAACATTGTTCAGCAAAATGTAGCGGGAAAAAAATCAGAAGGTTTAAGGTATGAAACTCTAAAGCTGGAAAATTCTTTAGATCCACACCACCAGAAATCTTATAATCCGTGTGCCATGGCTCAGATGTTTAGGGGAATGACAGAGATACCAAAAAAGGCATCATGATACTCAGCGCAATTCTAGGAGCAGAATTTTCTCCTTCCCTACAGAAAAGGAAAGTGCATTTCTGGAAGCAAGAAGTGACAGATGTGGCATCTCAGCAGCTGGCTAAACATAAAAGCTTGTATCAGCAGGTGATTACTGTTGCAAGGATTTATTTTTAAAGTATCTTGTACTGAAAGACTTCAGCCTTTTTTAGCATTAGCATTAAGGTTTACTTGAGCTCTATAGTGTGTTAAAAGTAGTCTTTCAGCAGAAACGTTCAGAGAAGAGAACTCCTATTTTCAGGGAGTGAACTTGAAACATTGCTTTGAACATTTGTTTTGTGTTAGAGCATACAGAGGAGAGGAATTGAGCAGGTTCTTCAGTGGTAGGATAGTACTGAAGGGAATGATTTTTCCTGGCCTCAGCATAAGCCAGCGGTATCTGGGAAGGAAACAATGGAGCCTATCTTCTCCTTAGATTAAAGATAAGCACAGTTACTGTTCTCTTGTGCATCCACAGAAGTAAAAATCAGGCTGCAAAACCTACCTCAGTGGTTCTGCTTCTCCTCCGTGATTGGTAAAGCCATCCAGAATGACCAGGAGGTGGCCTGGGTGAATTTTAGAAAGGAAAAGGATGGATATCACCTAAGAAACAGCCCAGAGCCACGGTTTCCCCGAGGCAGCGTGGCTCTGCACCATCCCTATTTGACTGCTGTGGCTAAATGTCACATTGACTTCAAAGAGGCGTCTAAAACTGTTCCAAACCACTTATATCAGCTTTACTGTAACCAACAAAAGCCTCGGTTCATGGCAAAACATGTTTTGCTCTCAGCTTTTCATAACTGGGTATTCTGCTTTGGTTTATAGTCTTCTAAGCTGAGTGGCTTCCTATAGAAGAAATTCTGGTCCCTCTGCCCAAGTCTTGAGAAATAGTTTGGGGCAGGAAAGGGAACTCACATTTAAGAACAAATTTCCCACTGTCATGCAGAATTTGCCGTCAAGTTCTCCTTCACTTCTTGTCAGTGAGGCTGTGTCCCAGGGGCTCAAAGATGCTCTCTGACCAGTTCTTCCTCCTGTTTCTCACCCTAGTTTACAGAATTGCTGTGGATCGCTGTGGTTTGGCCTTTGATATTGACGTAAAACATAAAAAACAGGCTTTCACCCTCCTTCATACAAATGTTACATTTTGGAAACAATCAAAAGTATAACTCTTTCTTCCTTTTATGATCAAGCCAGAGTAAGTATATTTTATCAAGATCTTAACCATCTCCTGGAGGACTGGCTGCCTCTCCTTCTCCCAGTGGTAGAACTGAACCAATTGGGGGGTCTGTACCTAATAGCCGTGGCATCCCCGTGGGTACAGGGATGGTGGTCAGTTGAAGGTATATCCTGTGTTTGATTGTTTGTTTGTTTGTGTGATAGCAAGATGAATTTCCGTAATAAACTCAAGCCTGGACTTAAATGAGGATGTGGAAAGAATCGTGTTCTGGAGTTGGATGGAGGATTGTTTTTAAAATTATTTCTTCTCACTACGAAGCCGACCAGTTGCTACCAGTGAAAACAGCTAGCTGTGCTGAGGGATGAGTCTGGGTAGAGCAGTGAGAGCAGATTTGAGGCTTTTTTGTGAAGCAGGATGGCAGATCGAGTACAAGCTCAGGTAAAGCTCATGATGAAGAGACATACCTTTAATGCTGTGTTAAAATAAGAGAGATTTCTGGCTGTCATTCATGCTGATGAGCATTGCTTACAAGATTTTGCAATGCTGTGCATTTACATTGATAATTTACATTGATAATGTTATTGAGCAAAGACACTGATCCAACATGGTGACTGCTGGAAGGTGAGTCTAAGTAGGAGCAGCTGGACCTGACTGACAAGAAGACTGGCTTCCTCATAGTTCAGGGGTTCAATCAAGACCCAGGAAAGCTTCAGAAAACACACTGCCAAGATATAATGAGATGATTACAAATGGACAGAGTTGGCCAGGGTGACAAGATGTATTTATACCTTTACTTAGGTTTCATTGACATTTATGGAATAAATAGTCAAGTATAGAAGCAAACGTTTGTCTTATGGTTCTGCCACTAGTTAAGTCCACAAGAGCACAGTTAGTTAATAATCTTTGTAAGCAACTCTGAGATTTTTCTTTTGAGAGGCTAGCAAATTGCTGAATGTGTTTTGCTCCTTTTTGTGTTGTGCTTTTGTTTTTTAAAGAGGGCAGATAAGCCATTTACAGGCCATTTAAGGCGAAGCTTTTAGTCAAGTAGCACTTTTTAGTACCTAAAGATCTGAAAATGTGAAAGTGTTTTTTGAATACTCAAACTAAATTATATCTTCATAACCTTTGTAGCTTTTTGTGCAAGGCCACTTTACTGAAATGTACATTTAGCACAAGTAATTTGAATTACTGTTCTACTTATCTTTGAAATCATGCAAGTTGCGAAGTACCCTTAAAACTTGATGACTAGTATCTCATGAATCTCAGGGAGCCACATCAAGGGTTTCAACCCCCACTGTGTGTGGTACAACAACATACAACTTAACTATGTAAATGTTGCATTAGTCCTGTTTACTTACACTGAGTAATAGACGAAAGCTCACCAACTCTGATACTCTGCTTTGATTTCTATCATAAAGGTCAACAGGGAACAAGTTAGATAAGAAATTTAATGTACTGATACTCTGCATTATTGTGCTGGGGCTTATTCCGAATGAGCTAAGTGAACTTTTCTGAAGTTACATGTAAACAGCAGCTGACCTCCTGCAGAGATACAAGAGCTGATGACAAGATGAAACTAGGTATGACTTGCTTAGTCAAGTCTGTAAGCCCGTCTAGATGCATTTAGATGGCAATTATTTTTTTTAAATCATCTGTAGGGAACTTTCTAAAAATAAATACTACTTCATGTCTTTGCCTGGAAGATGTAAAATGTAGGGCTTGGTGTATTTTTTTTTCTCGTCCCTTTGAAATACCAGATGTTTCAAGTCCCTTTCTCACTCTTTTGCTGTAGAAATCTGAGAATTTGTGTTGTGCCTTAAACAAGGGAAACAGGTGTTGAGTCTTCTTTCTAAATGTGGGGGTTTTTTCCTGTTAGAATATTAGACAGTACCATAAAAACAGTAAAAAAAAGCAAACTGCTATTTCTTCCCCCCCCCCCCCGCCCCAGTTAGTATTGTAAAAAGTCTCTTATTCTGGAAAAAGCAAGTATCCGTAAGGTGGAAAAAGCCTATAGAAATTCTGGACTAAAGCTGAAGGTCTTGCTCTGTCATTGTCCTTGGGTAGTGCAGATGGTGAAGGAATCAAATGGTGGTTGGATAAGTAACATAATCTTGGGGTTTTCTTACTTTGTGTTCTTTGACTTTATAACCTTAGTGCTCTACATATGATATTTCTAATTATGGGTTTCATAATTCTCAGTGATATTCTGCAAGGAAGATCAAAGATGCTTTGCTGCCAACACAGTCAAGCATCTATGTAGCATTTCTCCAGAGAGGTTGTGAAACCAGCTTGCCAGCCAGCAGAGCTCTCAGTTGTGATCTTCACAAGGAGAAACCCTGACACCTGTGAGACTATGAATAATAAGTCTTTAGTGAGGAAGGGTCTGATGGATCTTGTTGCTTTGATAAACTCTTTCTTTCTGGTATTCAAGTAAAGCTCCTTATTAACTGGTAAGAAGGTGGCTTTCTCAAGCCATATGACTGGGTCAGTTCATTGTAGTAGACAGGGGTTTTTTGTTTGGTTGTTTTTTCTAGTACTTAAGTGATGCGCCTGTACCAAGTAATGTACAGGAACATAATGCCAGTGTTGCTGGGGATTTTTCCCCATGTCTATATTCATGGGGTTTTGTTTACTTTTTGTCATATTTCATTTATATCATCAAGAAGTGTATAACAGCACTAATGGATTCTTTTCATTCAAAAAGCTTTTTAGAAAAAAATAAATACTTTAGTAATTTAGAACCTTATGATACCAGAACAATGTTTTAAAATTTTTTTTTTCTAATACTTCTAACCTTTTAAATTGTAACCTTTTCTAAATCTAACCTTTTAAATTGTATTCATCAAGATATTGTGATAAGAAACAAGTTCCATTCTTTATTCCTTCTTATGTGTATATTCAGTCCTACTTAATTAAACACTAAGTTGTTTATGTTTAAATATATCTTTTTCATGAAGGTCTATGTAATTTTTAGACACCTCTACCTTTTTGTCTCAGTTAATATTATTCATTGTGTATTTTGATTTAGCTTGACTTTATTTCTATTTATTCACGAGATTGGATAAATTAGATCTGAAACTTGGGCAAAGACTAGTCCAAGATGTGGTGGAATTTAAGGTGAATGTTTTGTTTCCTTTTCTTTTGGCTTTGCTGTGCTTGAGATGTACACCATAAATATCCTGTCTTCAACGTGGCAAACCATCATTAAGAAACAGCATCTTGTTCAGGCACTCTTGCCACTGCTTTTAATTATTAATTCTGTTTGGTAATTGTAATCAATATTAATTTTTGGTCCTTTATTTTTGGATTATTTGATAAACTGTCTTTTGGGAACTAAAGCATAGTTTCAGTTTGGTTAAAATTTATTTCCAGAGAATGGTTAGGTTCAGTCTTCTCAATATTCAGATTTCAAATGATAGCTTAATCAATTTGAATTTTATGAGCTCCCTGTCATTTCAAGCTTTCATGTGACTCATTGATTCTTTGAGAGTACATGTTTCTGTAAACACAAAAAGTAAAAAGCAAAGCATCTCTTGACACTAAAAGTACACATGCCACAGTGAGCTTTTCTATGGCTTGTCCGTATTCATTTGGAGGATGGTATGTGGCTGGTGTTTTCCTTCTTTTAAGGGTGTGTAGCTCCCACAGATAATGTTAGCCCAATTTAAGGCTGGAACAGTAGGAGAGCTACATGGTAACTAAAAGAGTGACAAGGAAAGAATAGTGCCATTGATTGTCCTGCATGTCAGATGCAGCTCACATGTTTCTGCTCCAGATACAAAAGATTACTCCTCTTCATCAAGTTTTAGCTGGTTCTTTGCTTGCTTGTGGCTCCTCTATTAGATGATTTTGGAATAATAACCATGGTTCCTAAGAGGGTAAGATGTAATGCATCTGGAGGTCCCTTCTGCTTGGATGTTTAAAAAACAGATGGGAATACGGAAGTGAAGAATGGAGTAGGGTGTCCATGCATAAGTTGTA
>WEIV01026838.1:92770-138413 GCA_013390005.1 Calyptomena viridis
ATTTTGTTTTGTCTCATTAGAGAAACAGTTTAAAAACTTTGGTTATAATTCTCCCACCTCTTTCTAATCCTCCCAATAGACAAATATATAACAGATTGGTGCAGAAGAAGGGTAGAAAACGTTGGCTTGAATGGCAATGTCTGGTATTTATAAACAATTCTAAAAATGAGCTTTAAAATGGAAGGTTCCAAGACATCTGAAGAGTAGGTGGACGTGTTAAAGAGGCATCATCTAAGAAATTTGTGTGTATTCTCTCTGTAATAAATCAGTGTGGTATCTGCGGAAGTAGGAGCAGCTGTCTGTGTGTACATGTGTGTACATTAAAGATCCTCAACTGAAATGGTACCAGATGATTTTTTGGGTGCTCTGACTCAGTGTGTTCTCTCAGTCCATCTGGTGAGGTAGCTGGAAGTAGTTACTGGGCTTTCCAAATTTCAAAGTTTATAGTTCTTGGGTAAATATCCCGGAAGCACAAATGTGGTCCCAAAGTCAAGTTTTAAGTAGTAACACTATATAGTAGATGTGTCTTGAAAAGAAATTATCAAATTCAAGAGCTATTTCAATTTCTCAATTTCACTAAAAGTGAATTAAGCCACATCTGATTTTTTTAAATTGTGCTTTTCTTCAAAACTGAGTATCTGAAGTTGGACATGGATTCTGCTCAGTCATGGATCTGAGATACCCTTGCTAGAAAGCTGTACTTTAATATGTTAAGTTTTTCTCTTTCATTTTGAATAGGCTAAGTTGCTGTGAAATGTGTGCCCTCTGCTTGTACGTCGGAGGAGAAACAGCTTTTAAAGCTTCCAGATCTCCAACTGTTCATGGCAATTTGACAGGAAAGAATTTATTTGGTTCTTCATGCAGGATTTGAAGTAGTGTCAAACATAGATATATGGTTTTTTTCCCCCCTTTCTTTCTGTTTTATGCTGAAAGATGAGAACTTTCCAAACACAACATTTTGGATGAGAGCTCTATTTCATATCTTCCAGGAGATTTGCCCCTTCAACCTTCATAATCATCTTGATGGCCAAGAAAACACAGTCTGTGTACTCTAAAAATTTAGTATAGCTTTCCATTGATAAAAATGCTGTTCAAAATATTTAATTCTTAAGAGAAATGTCATTAATTTAGGGGAAAATACTATTCATATCTTGAATGATAAAATCCAGAATAGACCACTGGGAACCTGTCTATGACAAGCTGTAGGTCTTTCCTGAATTGTTACACAGTTCTGTATGAGTATGACTCCTGGCTCTGCCAGAATTGTTTGCATTAGACAATGATTACTTCTTAGGAAAAAAGAAGAAAAAATAACAAAAATTCAAATAATAGAGAATATACCAAAAGCCTCAGTAAATTGTTCTTGCTGTTACAAAAAAGGTACGTTTTCTTTCTTACTTGCTTTGTCTAGCTTCAGTCTAGCAAATTGAAGCTGGACAGTTGGACTAGATGATCTTAAAGGTCTTTTCCAACCTTAATGATTCTATGAAACATAAGTGACAGTATCAGTCTTGTGGCTCTTCTGAAACCATCTATTGTTTAGCGGCATCCTCCTGGAATTGTGGCTACAGGGACTGGACATGGTGATGGCTAAATGCAGAATTACAGGTCCTTTCCTTTCCCTTGTCTGTGCCCTCTTATGCTGCAGGGAATTTCAGTAGCCCTTTATGACTACAGTACAAGAGGATGAGGTTCACCTGATTATCTCTTCTGGCCTCTTATTACTGCTTCTGAGCACAATCTTCCCTCCTGAAACTGTGGCCTATGTGATTTAGTTTTACATTTTGATCTTGAATGCATGGCTTGGGCTACTGTTAAAACTGAAGTGGTTTGCTGGTTGTTCAGATTTTTAGCAGATAGCTAAACACCACACATCTGCTTGCTCACTCCTGTCCCCGCTCAGTGGGATTGGGACAGAATTGGGAAAAAAAAAATCATGGGTTGAGATACAGACAGCTTCATAGGACAGAAAAATAATACTATAGTGGTAAAAGAATTAGAGTATACAGAACAAGAGGTGCATAATGCAATTGCTCACCGCACACCGACCAATGCCCAGTCAGTTCCCAAGCAGTGACCCATGGCCAGCTTTTCCCCTGCTTTATACTGAGCATGACTCTATATGCTATGGAATATCCCTTTGGACAGTGGGAGTCAGCTGTCCTGGCTGTGTATCCTCCCAGCTTCTTGTGCCCCCCAGTCTAATCACCGATGGGGTGTTGTGAGAAGAGAGTAAGTCCTTGCCTTAGTGTCCTGCTAAGCAACATCTAAAACATCAGCATGTCATCAACATTATTGTCATCCTAAATCCAAAACACAGCCCTCTATCTACCAGGAAGAAAATGACTCTATCCAAGCTCAAATCGGGACACAACTAATCAAGGTCACTCAGTTCCTCTCATTTCCATTATCTTCCTATTGATTTTCTTCTCCTCCCCCTGATCCTCAAGTCTTCCAGTGCAGGTCATTTTAGGTTGGTTCTCTGACTGAAATGGATGAATTGAAGGCAGAGAGCTTCAACTGGCAGTGTAGGCTGAAAGTCCTGCTGAGCAGAAAGCTCACACAAGTTCTGATGCTATAGAAAAAAAAGCTACAACTTATCTTTGTAACATTAGTCTGACATGGAAGTGACAGTACCTTCTAAGACCACTCAAATGGGGAGACACTCCTATGAAATCAGGCATGTTAAACTGGTGTATAAGAAGTCATAATTGATCTACTCTGAGACCCCATGACAGGGAAAAAAGAATTTTCTTTTGTTTTCAGTGGATATGCTGGGCAGAAAGAGGAATTGTGTATATTACAAAACATATCCTATCCCATCCTTCAGATGCACCAATATGTATCTATTTTGTAAAGCGAGAGTTTTGATTCTGATCTGATTTGCAATAGTTTTAGCTTCCAATAATTACACTGATTCAATTACTGCTGAAAGAGAAAATGAAAGAGAGAGAAAATAAGAGACAAGATTTATACTAAGTGACTCAAAAACATTCATCTTTGTTGTTTTTAAAGCTATCAGAAAAGTGGTTGACCAAGAAGCAAATGGCTGTTTGCAGGTACATAGCAAATGAGAGAATTTCAATGGAAAACCCAAGAAGAATATTTTGCTGTCTGGAAAAACACATAAAAATTTTTTCTGTATGTTCTGCATAGGAAGGGTCACTAGCAAGAGTTGTTAAGGGAGTTTCATTATTTATTAGGCTTTATCAAGTTCTAAAGCAGCACTTAGTTTGCCTATTGGATAGTAAATCACTGGGAATATAACAGTCCAAAAGCAAGGAAGATTAAGAGTATCTCTGAATTTTTCAGGTGTTCACAATTTTTTGGCTTTAAAATTGAGATTTCACTTTAAGATGCAATGTTCTTTCAGCCTGTATTGGCTCTCTGAGTGAAATTGCCTGCCTTGTTTCAGACAGTCTGAATTACTCACTTTGAGAGGTGTGAACTTAATCAGCAGCCATTAACCTGGGAACCCGGTGACTATAAAAAGTTAACTGTTCTACTGCAAGCTGCTAATGTGTTGTATTTGAAGAGTTTTAGTTTACTGACTGGACGCAGATTTTTTTTATTTTCATTGTTTGAAGCTTTTTTCTCTTCCCATGCTGTCCTGGGTTCTACAAAAGTGCCTTTGCACTTTTGTTCTTTAAAGTGAATGGGTTATAGTCTTTTCAGGAATGGCAAGAGTTTAACAGCAGTGTCTGTGGCTGGATTTTTGTTTAAGATAAGATAAACCAGATTTAGTGCTCCGTGTTCTGGGAGACCTTAAACAAAGCAGCATCAAAATCCCATTTTCCTCAAGGATATTGTTTAACTTGAGAAGCCTATGACTATAACTACAGGGGTGTTAATGAACTACTTCTAATATGGATCTTTGTAGCTGTTGGTGAACAATTTAATAATTTCCTCCAGTAAGGATTTCCTTGGGCTCCAAGGAAGGAGCCCAAGTATGCTGCCCCACTGCTTCTGCAGCCAGAAAGAGCATACCTCTGGTGAATCCAGGTAGCACCCATGTCAGAAGGAAAGAAGGAATGCCAGTTTGGTAATATCTTCCTTCTAGAGGTTACTGTACATGTCTTTTGGTGGGACTGTGTTTCAAAATTTTTTGGTTATGATATTTCTATTCCTTCTATGTGAACTATATCCAGAGCGTCTGTGGAACAGGCCCTACATTATCCATTAATTTCTTAGGGTCCAGTATGGAAGCAACAATAATGATATATTGATGCCCTCCTTGGATGCAAGTTCTCTCTCGAATTTCTTGAGTGTACTGTGTCTGTGCTCTTCTGTAATTCAGGAAGCCTAAGTTTGTTGCTTCCTAGTGTTTCTGCAAAGGCTATATCTGTTAAAAGAAACAGTATGGATTTTTACAAGAGGAGAGAGCCCCATACTATGTCTTAAATTAATGCCGTCCTGATGTATTGTTACAGTATTATACGTTGTGGGTTTTTTTTCTGGATATGGTTTAGATTTGCACTCAGGACAAGGAAATTTACCTCAGTTTCCATTCCTTTGCCTATACCAAGAAAATCAGGAATACCTGGCCATTTTCGTGGCTTGGATTCTGACCATCTTGACATTGGTTTTGTTTTGAGTTGGTGTTGTGGTGGGGGTTTTTTTGTTGTCATTGTTGCAGTAGTCGTGTTTTATTTTCCTTGCTGTTATTCTTTTTTCCCCTAGAGCAGAAGTTTTTGTCAGCACCATAGATGTCTGTCCTGGGTTCTACAACATGTCATTTTTTCTTAAATTTTTGAAGGATGGTAAACCACACTAAGCAACGTATTACTCCTTTCACGTCTTGAGTTCTGTCTCCCTAGAGCTTGCAAGAGCCATTAGAAATTTGCTTTAAATAGTCTGCAGTAAAGGTAGAATTTCATCTTACCTACATATTAAAGGATTAAGTATATAAATGTGCCCTTCACATAGGAAAGTAGATCCCTGAATTACGTTCTTTTATTTTTCTGCCTACGCCCTATTGCCTTCCATACCAGTGGTGTGAATTGGTACAAGAACGACTTGCAACATGTGGTAACAGCTCGTTCTTGGTCCATACAGAGGTGCATCCATGCCCGAAGGGGTTACTTGCACCTCATTTCTGTGCTGTTGGAGTTGTATAAATAAGAAATATGACAACCAAACAGAGCTATAACACTCTAGCAGCCAGCGTCACAATGCAGTATAAAACCTTGGTATACACGTGCTCTGTTTCAGAACCAGCTTGCCTCAACTCTGAAGTAATTACTGCAAGCTGGATAAACTGTAGGCTCAGTGTATTTAGCTGGTATTGGTTTAGTCAGACCTAAATACAACTTTTGCCTTGTGCAATAGATTGTTTCTCCTACCTCTCCCACAGACGTAAGTACTCTGTATCATGTGAGAGGAAAAACGTCTGAGATTGAGGTAAACTGAGGCATTACTAAAAAGCGACATAGTTGTTAAATTTGGGTTGAATTTGGCTGTCAGACACCTGGCATAGGTCTCCTTGGCATGGTATCCTGAGAGTGGAATGCCACTGCTGATCAGTCTTAATTCTATGGACAGTGGTTTTGGCAATGGATTATATATGTAATGGTCAACTTCAGGATCTCTCGGGATCAAAGGAACACAGTGGCTGGTGCTGAGGAGCATATTTAGCAGTTACTTGGCATTTGTAAAGGAGAGTGAAAGAGATCTGCAAATGCAGGGCTGTTTCTTAAGTAGGAGGGAGGGAAAGGAGTCGCCTTGTTGAACTTGACTTGACGATCTTAAAGGTCTTTTCCAACCTAAGTGATCCTATGATCTGGCCTGTGAGGGCTGCAGAGAGGTGCAGTTGGGTGTTGGCATCTGTTTACATAATGTCTAGCCTCGTTTCTGTTGAAATATCGGATTAATTTTGGGGTTTTCATTAATGTGGGGTTTGGAACAAATTAAATATGACCAACGTGCCAACAAGGATCTCAAATTTGTTTTCTGCTAAGAACTCTTTATACAAATGAACACCAATTTGCATCATTAAGCACGTTTCACTCAGGCTGCCCAACAGGTTCGAATGTTGAGACAGAAATTGCCTCTTGCAGTGCTTTTCTTATAAGGTGACAGCCACTTAAGCCCAGCTCGTGCTTTGGCCCATGTGTTTTTTACAGCCTTTCTGGGGAGGGAGGTATTTTTTTATAGCAGGCTGAGTTTGATGTGATCCTCCTCAAAAGGTCTTTGTATCTTGTATTTCTTTAGACACTAACTGGCAACTGGATATTCCCCTCTCCTAGGCACCCCAAGGATTTACAGTGTTTTAAAGGTGTGTGTGAGAGGGTTTGTTTGGGTAGGAGAACTCGTTATAAAAAGCTGTAACTTGTTTCTCGCAACAAAGGCAAGTTGTTGTTTTGGTTGGTGTTACGCCACTGTGTTTGTCGGTGCCGATTTATGCCCGGCCTTAAATAGGATACTCTGCAATGAGTTTGTTCTCTGGTAGTTTGTAATCCTTTCAGGCTGGCTAACATTAACGAGCGGCAGCATTAGTGTGCCTGGCTTTCTTTTGATCATGCACAGCCCTAGTCAGGAAATGGGTGAGGAGCGTGAGTCATGATTACATTACCTTAATGTGACTGCCTACTAGGAGTTTTCTTTTTGCCGCCAATACGCTTTCCCTTGACACTACTTCTGAAAACAAAATGACCATTTTGGAGCACTTTGAAATATTGACCTTTGAACAGCGAGATTTATGTTCTCTCGCAGTCTGAAGGCAAAGTTCTAAGCAGGAGCCCCTGCAGAGTGCGGAGTGAAAACGAATGTCTGCAAGATGCTTTTCCAGAAATCTGCAAAGGACAGGACTTGACTTGCAGTACACTAGGTCTGCTTGGGTTCATTGGATACAACGTACTTTCCTGACCCATTTAATTATTCTGTCATGTTGCCTGCACATGCAAGCTCAAGGTTCAGAGGCTGTCGTCTCACTCACCATTTGGCTTAAGCTGCTGTACTTATCTTTTGAAATATGGCTGCAGTAATGGGAAGATAAGTGCTGAGTACTGGGTGATGTAAAACTCTGAGTGTTGAGAAGGTAGCTTTAGTGGGATTTGAGACAGCAGTATTTTGGACATTTGGATATTTAATTAAATACACGAGGTTTAGAGTTTGAAAGAAATATCAGCTTCTAATCAGTAAACTGGCTTTAGCCCCGAGCTGCCACTGTGCCACTCTGAATATTCAGACAGTATATCTCTGTATGAGTGCTGAGTATATTAATTTCTTTCAAATTAAACTCATTAAAGCTCTGCCAGGTTTTAAGAGTGATATGTGAAATTTGACTACTGGCACAGAGTGAATGCACCCTGAGATACTACTTGATATATTGCAGGAAAAGAGAAGTCTGATCAATTGAGTACAAGCAACTCAAGTTAACAGAACTGAACATCTGTGGCAGAGAGATCTCAGGGGGAAGTGAAGACCCCTGCACTGCTGTCCAACGTGATGGGTCCCTGTCAGCTGGGGCATGTTGCAGGTGTCACTGACATGCTGCAGAGCAGCACCAGAATATGACTTGTCTTCCAGCTGTCACTTATTGCTCCAGACTCTTACCTCTGCTCATATAGAGGTGCCTTCAAATAGTGGAGTTTTTTGTTAGAAGTATTATGTAAACTCACAGTGAAGATGTAATTTCTATTTTTTCCCTTTTGTTTCGTGTAAGGGGGATAAACCAGTTACCTAATTTGTATTAATAATCTACTCAGAATTGAATATAGATAACCAAATTTTAGAAGCCCTATTTACTCTGTGATTTCAACCCCATTCTTTAAAGAGGTCATGAGTTGGACCAAAAAAGAAATTCAGTGAAGGTTTTTGTAATCCACTGAAGCATTTCCTTTCTTCCACCTACTCCAGCCCCATGCTCTTTGATCTCATGTTGATGACCATTCAAGTCTCTGAGGAAGGCAGAACTGCAACGGAGCAAAAGATTCATCCTTTTTCTATGTAATAAAACAAATAAGCCCTGTGCAACTTTATTTTTTTATAGGTTTATATCTCTACTTCAGTGTTAGCCTTTGCGTATAGAGGGCTCTCTAGCCTTCCAGTTTGTTTTAAAACTAATTTATCAGCCACTTTAAGATGGTCAATACTTATTTGAAGTGAAACACTTTGAGAATTGAATAATTGAACTGATGACTATGATATGCCTATGTCACTTGTGTGTTTCAAGGAGCTGATAAGGAATATTTGACTTGGAGATGAAGGGTGTTTGAGAATTGGAGGTAGGGAGTTCAGGATAGGGTTTTGTCGATTTGGTTGTTGGAGGTTTTTATTGAAACCTTGCAAGATTCTTTTATTTTAGATTGCCTTTTGTCAGCAGCTAGGAGTTAAGGAAATGTTAAGCTAGGGATGCTTTCCAAAAAGTAGTAATAATATCTTAACTATAGTTAGAAAAACTTCATTTCAATACAGCAGTCTTAGGAACACTAAGGCAGAAGCAAGTGGAGCTACCAAGCCATTTTTTCATCAGAAGTGCGTAAAACCTGGATATAATTCCATGGACATTTTTCCTTGCAGAAGAGTTGGTTAAATATTGCCCATCCCTTCTGCCAGAACTCCTTATTTTCTAGGAGTGATGTTTCAAGAGACAGCTGAGCTATTAAAATGACTTGGTGCAGCTGAAAGTAGCGGTCTCACTCCTAGCTTTGTGATTTTACATCCCTTTCATAGTTAATTTTCACCCAGTCCTGTGTACTGAACTGGCTTCTAAGGAGTCAAGTGTGTGCACACGGCGGGGGGAAGGGAAGAATGCCTTTCTGACAGCAACAGTTATATTGGGCTTTAACTCTCTTGAAGCATTGCCTTGAGGCACGCTGCAGCTGTTAGTGAGCCTGTACTGTAAACTGAGTCAGTGGGGAGAACTGCTGCTGTGACCAGTTTGCAGCGTGGCTTGTGGGTCTGTCTGCCTGCTGAGGGAACAAGGAACTGCAGTGCAGAACCAGGAACGAGCAGCAAGGAGTGAGGAATCCAGGGTGGGAACTTCTTAAACCAGCTTTGAGAGCAGAGTTAGGCTGGGGAGCCTCACCCTCTGTGTTAAGAGAGAAAGACATCTATGCCAACCTGCTCAGAATTATGAAGGGTGTATAGTGTGGATTTGTAATCCATTTAAACTGATCTGAGTCCTGGTGAACATCAAAAGGGGCAGTACTGCCTGCTTCAGTCCACATCTTCCCAAGTTCTTCCACATGGCTGTATCAGCACTTACATGAACATGCCTTGAGCTGTGTCAGGCAGCTGCTTTGGCTAAAAACTGTTCCTTTCTTCTCCCTGAGCAAATGAGATTTCAACCAGAGCAGTTACTCAGTCTTCTAGGTGGCACATAGGCTCAAGTTATAGGGTTTGAGGTTTTTTTGTCAAATTTCACAATATTTTTCCCTATGGCCTAATAGAATTGATGGGCAAGTTTTTAAGCCTGCCTGTCTTGTGGCTTTTGAGTTTATGGTTCCCAGCTATTTGCTCATCTGGTCTGTGACTTAGTAGGATGAAATGTGTGACTGTGCTTCAGCGTGCAATCTGTCTGATGTAGCATAACCTCACCTTCACTGGCTGCGTTAGTTAAGGTGCCAGACTTTGTACTGACGTGTACCTATCCCTGTATCTGCATGGTCTTGAAAACCAGTGAACTATATGGTGTTAAATCCACATATGCATTCATATGCACCAGCTGACAAAGCTAAGGAGAAGGTAATAAAGAGGGACCTGTTTCAGTCCCTGGAGCTGAACAACAGAATACAGTGAGCTCATTAAATCTCTGTCTCTGGAGAAGAAAAGAAAAAAAGGTTTTTATTGTTCTAGAAAAGATGCTAACTTTTCAAAGCTGAAAGCAAGCTGTGACAGAAACCTGTTGGAAGGTGAAAAAAATCGCTTGATTTAAAAAAAAAGGGAATTAAGATATTCTAATGAGAGGTCAAAATCACTGTAAAAACAAACTCCATAAGGCATTTAACTTAAAAATCTGGCCATGATACAATATTAAAATGTTAGTCCTCTGCAGTGTCAACAAAGCATATATTAAAAACATTTAGAATCTTAAACGTCAGAAATAAGTCACCATCAAAGAGGCATATATTTCTACTGAAACAATGCAGAGATCTTTTTATACTGCATTGAGCTGCATACTATTTTTATCACCAGCCTGCAAATAAATATAAAGCTGTTGCACTACGAATTTGCACGTGGTGGACATTGGTGAGGGAGTATATTGACAAGGAAGATGGAGAAAGCTCAACTGATTTATTGATCCATAGCTTGAGCACACTCACATAAAATGTTTTCTCTTTCTGAAGTATGGCATTGATTTTTATCCTAAGGAATATAAATCCAGTTTATTTGCTGGAGAATGATAGTTTGGAAAGCCTTTTTTAGGAATAGAGTCTTATTGGTCAGTCTAATATGAGTACCACCACTGGCTTTGCTGACAAAATTTGTTGATTAAATGAATATATGTGTATATTCATCCTAAAAAATAGAATGGGGATGCTCACTCTGAACCAAGAAATGGCAGTGATAACAAATTGTGCTTTGCCAATGTAGTTTATTCTGTTTGGAGAACTTGTTCTTATACCAGCACAAGAAATCTTAAATGGTTTGTAATATAATGCTACCCTGTAAATACAGGAAAATTCCTGTTTTAAGGTGGTGAGAATTAAAGCAGAAATATGATCTTGTTTATAAACAAAGCAGTAAAAAATTGGAAGAAAGAAGTGATTCTTATCTTTGTATATGCTGTTAGGGAGAATGGTTTTGAAATCTTGTCACTAATTCTGATCTGCTTGGAAAAGGATGTTGGAAAATTGGAGGTGGTTCAAAAGAGAGGGAGGTGGAGACGTATTTGAAGGCTTAAAATTACTCCCCCACTATCACCACATGAGGAATTCCCCCTGTTCACTTCGATCAAAAAGGTTGACTGAGAAACAACTTGGTTAGTATTCAAGTACCTTAACAAGGATGAAGGTTTCTGGTTGATAAAAGGCCTTTGTAATCTCACAGACTGATAAAGGACAGAATAATAACTGGAGACTGGGGCCAGTTGCTCAGATGAGACTTTTTTTCCCCAAACCAGGTTTGCTTCCCTTTGCTTCTTTTTCTTACAAGCTAAAATGAAAACTCTTAAATAGATTAATTACTTCATTAATTTCAGTATAATTCACAAGTATTTTAATGGTTAAAGGTGTTTGGTAGTGTTCCCTGGTTAGTGTGATTTACTATTTGGAAGGGTACTAGGCAGGAAAGGTGGCAAGATTTAAAGGAGTCAACAATTAAAAATCATTTCAGGAACTTTTTTCTTTGTTTGTGAATCTAGGTTTTAGGGGTGGGAAAAAGGATACTGGGAAAAATGGAGAGAAAGACACTATATGCAGCCTGTCCATGCCTACGCCTAGACTTAATGGCAATTGACACTTCTTCAGGTGGACCACTCACAGCTGGTATACTATTTGTATTTGATTTAGCTGGAAAAAAATGTTTTTGGTTTTTTTTAGCAAGGGAGATGAAAATGTATTCTTACATGATTTTTCTTATATTTCACTTTCACTTGCAAAGACAACTGATAATTAATTACTTTGTGCTTTTTTTTTAAAGTTTTTCTCCCCATGTACTGTACAGCTGAGGTGATCCAAGCCTTCCTTGTAATTCTTTAATATATCTGTAATACAGAGCATATTCGCATTTTCTTGCTTACCTCTGAGCAGATGATTGTTTCAAGAATTTAAACTGCTTCAAGTAGAAGTACCTTGGACTATTTAGCCAGTAATAAATCTGGAAAGATGCATCATGTCGAACTCTGCAGGGCCTTGTTACTATGCAATATTTTTGTGAATGAATCATCCACAGATGATACTAAACCTGTATACTGCAGAGGTTAAGATTACATTTCCAAGTAATTTCCTGACCATTTGGGGTGTTTGAAGTCAGTAGAACGTAATGCACTGAGTAGGAAGACTTTGCTACGAGACTGTATTAAAGAAAAAGATACAGAATAACTAGCTAATAAGGATTTATTCACTAAAGGAGCTAGGTTTTCCGTGGACCACAAACTAAACATAAGCCAGCAATATTGTGATGCCAAAAGAAAAATGCTCTATTAAGAGAGAAATTAAGATCTCAGCTTGAATATTGTGTTTGCTTTTGAGCATATTTAAAGAAGAATTTGAACTGAGGGGAGGAAGAGCAGAAAAGCAGGTTGGGAAGAAGCTATCTAGATTCCAGAAAAAATGACCTGTGTTGAAAGACTGAAATATTTGTGTTGTTCAATCTAAAGAAGAAAAGGTTGAAAGGAGATGTAGAAGGCATAAGATAATTAATTGTATTAATCAGGATGCAGATTGGAGTAGGGGAGACTTTAGGTACATCTTTGACTAACCTCTGTGAAGTAAATGAATGTATGCAGTCTGTTCATACAGGGAATTTTAGGAGAAAGGTAGACAAACATCTTCCACAAGTAGCACAGGGCACCTGTGTCTTTTCAGGATAATGGAGAAATGAATGACCTCTTGACCTGTGCTTCTGTAGCTATGGGAAAGATGTGATTGTTTCCCCTCTTCATTTTCTAAAAAGCGTATGTGGTAACAGAATAAAATAGGTTAGATTTGATCTAGGAAAGTCAGGTGAGTGGAGTTGGAGAAACTCAGTTGAACTGAACTGCAATTAGCCTGATTGTTTTTATAAAGTAATTAAATCTAGTTTTTGTAAAGTAATTAAATCTGTAGCTTTAGTCAGAAAGGTGCAAATTCTTTGATGAAAGGAGAAGCAAAGGGGCAAGGACTTCTAATCTGATCGGGGAAGTTAACTTTAATCCAGATGAATTCAAAGGCTGGGCCTCTTATAAACAAGGTAAATTTAGGTAAACAATCTGGAGGGAGAAATGTTACCACCTTGTTTGGTTAAGCTATTCAGAAGGTGGTGGCTCTATAAGCAGAGAGCTGGTGGCCTGGTCTAGAGATGGACAGACATGTGGCCTCTCGTCTTCAGAGTCTGATAGCTGATATGGACACCTAAGTCCACAGGAGCAGGAGAGGTAAGCTCTGTGGTGCATTATCTGCTGCTTTTCTTGTGCCCGAGGACTTGGTTAGACTGGGAGTTTGTTTTGCCAGCATTCAGGAGTTGTGAATTCGTGAGTTCAGGCCACTGTTATAAAACCAATAAAAACATGTTTTACACTGATGTTGTTTCAGGCATAGTGAGAGGAACAGCATTGACAGGGATGTTCTCAACAGTTAACATACTGAAAGCTACTGGTAGGTAAAGCCTAAATTGAGGCCCTAAAGCCTTAATTGTTCTATGCTTGCAGATACTTCATGCAGCTTATCATTTAGTTTGTGTCTGTCTTTTGCTATGTTAGAGTGTTTTCATTTTGATATGTAAGTAATGCACAGGCTTTGTTTTTTCCTACTGAGTTATTCCACAAGATAATTGATTCTTATTTTAAATTATGCTTTGGAAAGGGGGTTCTCTGAGGTTCACGTGGTTCTAGTCAATAATGTGTGATGCAGAACCCTTTCAAGAGATTGCACAGGAGAAAGCCCATAGGCTTCCCAGCGCACACATTTGCTGCTGGCTCTGCTCTATGGAAATGTGGTTTTCTTTCTATAATTTCTTTGCTTAGGACACTGCTTAAGGATCTGGGTCTCTTGGGATTTGGGCACAAACAAAAAGTTGCACCTTGACCCTTATTTGTCTCTGGCTTTTCAAGCTTAGCTGTTGAGATATTTGCTGATAGACTGTCCTTTTAAAATGGACCATAGAAAAAACTAAGGCATCCATGGAAAACTTTGAGCTGTGTGGAAGGTGATGATTGCTGAGTGGATGGAAAGAGGATTGAGAAGTACCTCTAAAAATATTAGTCTTTGTTACCAAGCAAAACACTTATATGAGAGTGCGAAGTGATAGGAATGAAAATGAGCAAGTGTTATGCCAAACTCAAAATTTTCACTGAGCTGAAATTTCTCTGTTTTGGCTCATGGTTGGATCTTGTTAGGAGAGAGATGTTGTTTCAACCAGAAGAAAAATCCTTTCATGTTGTTTTTCCCTTTAAGGTCTTCTCCTGTAGGCTGGCAGTCCAGGATTGTAGAATTTTGATTTCCTGGTAATTTCTCATTCAGCTTTCCAGTTGGCTATATAATCATTGAGTTACAGAGCTGAAATTAGTTAAAATAGGGACTCTTTTAACAGTAAGATCAGAAAAAGGTCTAATTTAAGACAAGGCCAGTATGATCTGTCCCTTCTCTTAGCCCATGCGTACTTGTGGTTTCATTAAATCTTGTTGAATGCAGGGAGTGTGTTAAGAGTCTTGTGAAAATTTTGTGGACTGATTTTTTTGTTTTCTAGGATTTGAACTGGAGGCTTAGTCTTGTTAAGCTTTTCCTCATTTGCCAAAGTTTTTTTATATTTTTTTCTTACTAAACTAAATTTTTATATATATCCCACATGTTATATATTGATATAGGTTCTTCCTTATTTAATTGTAAATGAAATATGAGTAACAGTATGATTTTTGGCTAAGTGAATATTTCCAGATTTATGTTATATTTCAATTGTTCAAAGTAGCTTAAAATCTGTACTTCTTTGGGCAGTAGGTGACAAAGAGGATAGGTATGCAGAAACAAAATACAGTTGCTCTGAAGCCTATGTCACGTTGTGTGTGGAAAGCCTGTCCATGGAGGAGGGAACTCTTCTATTTACAATGTGTAATTTGCAGATTTCCAATACAGTGGCTAGTGAAAACTGCAGCAAGAATAGCCTTTGTTTTCAGCAGAGAAAACGATGCTTGCACTAAGCGTGTAATTGTGCAAGTTCCTGTCTTCGAATGTAAAGCCTCTTGCACCGGCCAAATGGAAGGCAAGGCCTTCACAGTTAAAGGGACTGCTGTATAGAGAGGGATTATAATGCTTGGTAGTGGAGTCTCTTGCAGCTTCCTCTGAGGTAGTGTGGTTTTACACTGCCCCTTACTGGGGCTCTCTCATAGTGCAAGAACTAAAGGAGATCTGGATGCCCGTAAGTTTGCTCTACTTACAGAGCTTTTTTGCATATTTTCCCTCTGAGGTACAATCTAAATAAAATACAGTGCTTTTCTTGTGTGTCAAAACTATCTATTTAGACTAAAAGTTATTTTACACTTTATTGTTAATATTTCCTGGTGTTCAGATATTTCATTGGGTCCTTCAGGGTTTTTTTAAATTTCCTTGTGGAGTTTGGTGATAATGGTATTTGATACACGTCCAAACTGGTGGAAACCATGGAAGCTTTGAATGAACTAGGATTTGTCTTTTATTTTCAAGCTAGTGACTATCAAGCATGACTTTGGACCACATTGGTGCTACATTGCCATTCATTCCAGATTAAAACATCTGAAAGAATATGGAATTAGAATGAGAGAGAATCTGGCCTGTTTTTTCTGCAAAGTGAGATAGAGCTGAGTTCAATAGATGAACATAAAACAACCTCACCATTTGCCTTTGTTTGATCATAGTCTTTTCTGTAGAGTTGAGGGCATTTTCTTTATCTAAACGGGTTGCTTGGGCAGAACAATAAGGGAGAGAAACGATGCAGTGAATTTTAGAATTTAAAACTGCAAGGTAACTGACTCAACTAGTCAGTTCTGTTCCCTCTGCATATGGCGCAAGTAGAGCTTTTATTTAGGAGTTACTTTTGTATCTTACAGTACTGACATGGAGTTAAGTTGGTGGAGTTTTGGAATGTAATGTGAATCTCCTGGTACTCTTTCTATCCTAGTGAAGTACCATTTTGTTGTGTGGAAGGAAGCTTTGAACTGCTTTTAACTAATTGGTGCGATCCATTCTATTTTCAAAATGGATCTTAAAAGTATAAAATACTCTCATAAATTATTGAACATTGAGTTTATTTTATATTTCAACTTTCACCTGTGAGCATCTGATATATTTTCGGAGGGAGGACTTTTCAGTGTTATCTGAAATGCAGTAGATATCTGGTGGGAATCAAAAAACCAAAACACTAACCTGGCTAGATTCCCAGCTCGCCTTGTGATGCACAGTTAAGTACCCCACTGCAGAAACTAATTAGTCGGGTTAAAGGATTTGTGAAAATGCTTAAGTACTTCTTGACAATCTGGGTGTATACATATAGTGCTAAGTTTTAAAACTGGAGATCCTTACTGGGCCTAATTTGATGAAGGAAAATATCTGCCAGGGCCTGGATAAATGGCAGCAAAAGTAACCCTTGTTACAGAGAGCTTCCATTCACTTACTGTATAGAGCTGTCTTTCTGTGTAAAAACTGAAGCTCCTTTACAGAATAAGGATGGTAATGGATAAAGTGTGAGGGATTTGTAGCTGAGTATTCTGATGAGGAATGATCTGTGATGTATGAACTTAACACAAGGAAGTATAAAAATTTCCAGGAGAAAAAAATGCATTTGTTCTGAGATTGCTCGTGGGTAAGGAACTGGTACTGTAAGGAAGAAATGTACCATTTAATGGAGAGTGTTTTTCCATAACTTGTTGACCCAATAGCCTGTTAGCCCTGCTTGGCTCTGCTGGGCTTCTCAAAGACCACATTCTAATAGAACAACATGGTTTGCAAATACTGCTTCATTTGGTTGCACAGAGCAACTGAGTCACTGTGGCCTCATGGCCTGCATAATTCATGGACTACTCTAATTAATTGCCATGAGGAATTTATGTAGTCTAAAGTTGTAGTCATAAGAATCGGTCTCTTCTAGGACATCTGCATTTGGATGTTCCTAATGAATTGTAAAGATCTGGACTAGCTCTTTTTTTCAAGTACCTAAAAGTATCTGTTTCAATGAGCACACTTATAGGAAATGTTATTTGCTGACAGTTTGTGAGAGTTCTAGCACTAGATGGGGGTATCTAAAGTTATCTAATTAAAGGAGGTCTACTCCATTTCCAAAAAGGTTTCCTGAATGACTCTGTCAGTCTTCCTGGATCTACTAAAAGCTTAATGTTTTTGAATGTTATAAATGTGTTTCTGCAGGTGATCTCAAAGGCCAGAGTTTTGAGTGCCAGAATAAGGAGAAGAAAGATTGAGATAGTGATATTTGTCAAATGAATTGTTCTCGACAACTCTGTCTAAGAAACTCTGACTTAAAAAAAAAAAACCTATGAAGTCAGAGAAAGGTTACCTAGCCCTTGTTAATCTAAACTCTTTTATCCTGCCTAATGGAGGGAAGCAACATCATAAAGCTAATCTGCAGGCTGGAACTGTCAGTACCATTACTAGTTTTGAGTTTTGGTAAAAACAAGACTGAATGAACCATGAAAAAATAACTTAATGATAACCTGATTTTTTTATCCCATGCAGGTTTCCTCAGGAAGCAGCGGGGCATTTGGTTGCTTACTGACCCTGAAACTTGTGCTCTACCTTGCAAAGAGTTGAAGTGGGAGATATTTACCCTCACATACTCCACGGTTCTCTGTGTCAGAAGAAAGAGACTTTGTGTGCAAAAGTGTTTCAAGATGATGATGTAACATTGATAACGCCAAAGATCTCCTGAGAATAACTGACTTTGTAAGAGGCTTCTCCTTCCCTTCCCCTTCTTTTTTTTTTAAATAACTTCTGTCAGAATCTACAAGCAAGATGCCAGCCAAGACACCCATCTACTTGAAAGCTGCTAACAATAAGAAAGGGAAGAAATTCAAACTAAGGGATATCTTATCTCCTGATATGATCAGTCCACCACTTGGAGATTTTCGTCACACCATACACATTGGAAAAGAGGGACAACATGATGTTTTTGGAGACATCTCCTTTCTGCAGGGCAATTATGAGCTTTTGCCTGGAAATGAAGGTGAAACCAGAATTAGCCAGTCTGGTGTCCACAATGAATTCTTAAGGGCAAACAGCACTTCGGAATCCGTGTTTACAGAAACTCCATCACCAGTGCTGAAAAATGCCATTTCCCTGCCTGCCATTGGTGGTTCTCAAGCCCTTACATTGCCTTTATTGTCACCAGTGACATTTAATTCAAAGCAAGAATCCGTCAGGTCATCAAGAAATCCTAGGCTTAGCTGTGAGCCAGTAATAGAAGAAAATTTGCAGGAGAAAAGTAAACAGATGGAGGATGGAGAAACATACAAAGATGACATATGGGAGCAAAATGGTTCTTCTTCACATTTTACTAATGGTAGCGACAGTCACTCATCCAGTTTTTCTGAACGATGCACTGATTGGCAAACAGTTGATTTATTTGATGACAGTCAGCTTTCGTGTGAACTAAACAAGACAAAGACTAAGTCAGAAGAATCCCTTTCAGATCTTGCAGGCTCTCTTCTCTCCTTACAACTTGACTTGGGGCCCTCACTTCTGGATGAGGTCCTCAATGTAATGGACAAGAATAAATCTTAGAACTGGTACTCCCTTGCTTCTTTATAAGTGATTCACTTAAACAAAAACAAACAAAAGACCACAGTTCAAAAGTAGACACTTAAAAATCAGCTGTATTTGCAGTTGCTTAACGGGTTTTCTAAAATATTCTTAAAGTACTATTTTTTTACGTATTGTTTTTACTAAATTCTCATGGCTGCTGAGAAAATTTTAATAACCATTTTCAGCAAATATAAAATGTTTTTAAGTACCAGTATTAATGATCAGAAAATTAGGAAACAGAGTTTGAGGATGATACTGATTGTGACATTTGGTTAGTTCACTTCTACGGCTTCTGAATATATACGAATCTCTTAAGAGTCAGAAAGGAGACTGGTATTAAGTATTCACTTTTATAAATTATTACAACATCACTTTACATGTAGGCCTCTTTCTAGAACCTTGTGTTTGGGGGTTTGATAGTGTTTTTCTTCATTTTCCATAGTACCATTTCTGTTATAAATTCACCGTAACTACTTTCTCGGTCTTATACTACCGCTCTGTATTCAGATATGAACAGTTTGAAGGCTTTTTCAGCTTGGACACCTGGTCCAGAGTCTCAGCTGCTTTAAATGAGTATGCACAAATTTACACAAGTTGAGTCTTGGGCTTGACATTCTATATGAAATGATATGTTGTAAACAGTGTCACATGCAAGGTATTATGGTTAAATTATTTTAAAAGTTGAAATACATTTTCTGTGTGCATATTGGCTTTTTACTGCAGGGCCTACACATACAGTATCTCATCAAAATAGTTGCTTGGCGTTATTGGTGCTCTTCTGAAAATTGTATATTTGTGTGTTTGAAACAAAATATGTATTGATACTCCTTGCTTTTTTCTTCATGTATTTCCACAACATGCTTAAACTTGCAACTGATTATTTTAATTTTTGAACAAGGCACTGATTATTCACAATGCTTGTGATGTGTTACGCAACAGCCAATGTTTTGGGAAATGTGGATCCTTCAATACAGTACCTACATGGATTGCATAAATATCTGGTACAATACAATAAAAACCCCTTTAAATTGCTATGTCTCCTGTAGTGAAACAGACTAATTGCAGAATATGCAGAGATAGGAGACCAAGGGGCAAATCGGTTCTATCTTAATTCAATTGACTTCTCCAATTCAGTTTAGTTTCTGAGGTTTTAAGGGCAAACTCCAAGCAGATAGGACCCTCTGGGATATACACTGATTTTAAGTAATTTGAGATAGGAGAGTATTACTCTGGTCTCAGTGAAGTTAATGGCAGACTTCCAGCAGCTTTCACTGAAATCTAAGTAAAATCCCAACACAGTTTGGGGACTGTTCTTCATTAGATAACCTTATTTATCTGTATCATCCTATCAAAACTTGTAAGTCATGGATAATTTAATATATATTATATTATCCTTAAAATTTCTAGAGAGTCAATGCCAACTAAAAACATTCCTTCAGCGTGTTTTAGGAACACACTCGTTACCCCTGTTTCCGGTTAAACACATCAATTATTGTAGCTGAATGTCTTATTAATGCACAGTCTCTCATATTATTCCTGTACCTGAGGAAGTGAGATGTAGAATGCTCAAGAACTGTGTTTATTTTTAAGATAATGTTTAATTGCCTTCATATTTTCTGTCTGTAAGCCTGGATCAAGTTTCCAGTGCATTCATGATCCCAGAAGAATGGTGGTTCTATGACTGTAGTGTTTTTTCTATTTGGGAAAGCAAGTTCAAGATTCTGCTTGTACACGTGTTTCTTATGGGACATGGGGATTTAGAACTTAGAGAGAATTTAGGCCAAAACTTTCACTGGAAAAACCTGTCACTCATTAGCATAGGGGATGTTTGGGTGAAATGGAGAATTAGACATTTTCAATGTAGACCAGCTTCAAACACCATAATTAGAACGTTGAAAGTGTTTGCTGAGTGGAAAGTCGTTACCTTGCAGGACTTTCCAAGAAAGTATTCTCTAGAAAGCAAAACCAGATTCTAATAGCAGCTGTTGCGGTCATATAATTTTTACTTTGTCCTGTTTTATACTTGATTTCCTGGCTTGGCTGCTGAGAAGTGTCCCACTATTGCAGGATTTTTTGGTGTGTATTATCCTTTCTATGTGATTGCTCTTCTAAATTTGTAAGTCTTCAAGTCTTGTGATGAGGGTGGGTGATCTGAACTAAAATAATAACCATCGCTCCAGGCAAAATGAACTACTGTGTTTTGGAGGAGAACCTTTCTTCAAGTCAAGAACAGGACATTGGCAAAATAGATTTCATGTTTCTTTAAAGCCTTCTTGTTACTTCCCTCAGAAGCCGGATCTCTGAATTGTTCAGATCTGCTCAGTCTTATATGTAAAGACGTAGAAGATGCAAAGCTGAAATGTGCTCAGCTTCTGTTCTGACATGGGCTTCTGTAAAATACTGCTTTGTGTGATCTACCATCTCTGCTGTCAAAGTGCAGCTTGTCAGATCAAAACCTAGATTTCTGATTTGTGAGAAGTTCTGCTCTCCTGAGGCCTTGATAAAGTACTTAACTGAAGCTAGACTTTCCAAGGGGGAGTTACATGGCAATTTCCTGAAAACCAAGATCCTGCTGCAAGTTGGCCTTCTGGCTGGAACTGAGGACTGGAAGGAATTGCCTTGGATATTGCATCAATATTCTGTGGCCGTGGCAAAAGTATGCTAACTGTACAAGTGCACAGAAAGTTCCACAGCTGCTTCACAAGTCTTCTGATATTCCAGAAAGCACTTCCCCATCTCTTCTGCTCACTGAAGAACTACAGTGGAGGCCTACAGGTGTAATCTAAGTGTGCCAGAGGAAGAAAGCAGTAGCCATAAAGCATATGCCTACTTCCTGCATGAGTATTTCCTAAGTTTCACATCTGTACAATCCTACAGGCTGGGATATACACAATATGATAGAAAAACATACCAGAAAGTCCCAATAATCTTCCAGTTCAAGAACCCTTGACCTGTCCCAGCTGCCCTGCCAGCCTTACTGAGGTGGTCAGTATTGTGCTGAGGATGGCAGTGGGATGTAAAGAGCAGGTCAGTTTCTAACAAGGGCTAAATGCAGACAGTGAGAAGTAAAACAAGGCTCCAAGCTAGATCTCAGCTGAAGAATGGAAAGCAACTTGACAAGGAGTCTAGTAGAAACCCTGGACTTGAATTCTCACTCTTGAAATTTCCATGTACTGAGGGTATCTAGTTCATTTCACCTGTTTACCAATACCACTACAAAGTGTATATAGGACAGCACCACTGGATTTGCTGGCACATGGGTGTAAATAACTGTACAATATGTGAACACAAGAGAAAACAGCAAAAAATGTAAAAAAAAAAAAATTCAGACAGTCATAAACAAGTCTAAACCTTGTTTAAGGATGATTTTACTTTTTAGTCCTTTTTTCTTTTTGCATTTGTTGGTATTATCAGGGTTAGAGCTGAAGGATGTTATCTAATTTGTGTAAGACATTCTCAACAAGCAACAGAAATAGGTTGAGGCCAGGTTTCAGAAAAGCATGGGAGATACCAGCTCGAATTTTTTTCATTCCTGATAAAATTAGTGAGAGAAAGGACAGTTCAGGTGGCTCCCTTTTTGAGAATGTCACTCATGACCAGAATCGGAAGCAGCTGTTTGATATGTCTAATATAGATAACCCAGATGCAAGCTTAGCAGAAAAGGTGCTGGACCTGGCATAGAGAAACCAAATAGAATTTGGATGATGTAAGAAGAAGCTGAGAAAGAGATATACAAGACTTTATTCCAAGGAGAGAAATAAATGGTTGTTGTAAATCAATTAAATTAGGAGTGACCTAACTAGTCTGTTTGCATCCATTTGCTTTTCCCTGTGAACACTAAGTACACTAATACATCTGTTTCCTATAAACACTTTAATTTTGTGTGTTTTTTAAAGTTATTTCCTGACTCCAAATGTAAGGCTGGATCCATCACTAACTGCTTCTCTCTAATTAGTGTTTTACAAGTGCTAGAAAATGAAGGAAGTACCTAATACATCTGTTTACTTTTGAATATTGTAAGTTATTTTCTCCCTATAACACTTGTAAAAGGACTGATTTTCTCCTGGTATAAATTAACATCGCTACAATAAAATTACAGTTTTGGATTTATACCAGGGTATTCCTAGAGAGAAATAAATTCCTCAGAATACATACACCAGAGAGAATGTTATTTTTCATGGGCACATTGTAGTATGACCATACACATTCTTCAACCTATTATCTTCCTTATTCTCTAAGACATTTCTAGCTTGTGCTCAGAGAAACTAAGATTTTAAGTGTGTGGATGAGTGACTTCTAGCCTGTGCTATGTTTCCTTTGCTTCTTAAGATAATCACATATTTAGGACCCTTTCTTCTATTAGAACCTCCTGTCAGGGTGAAATAGGAGCCGTGGCAGAGGTGGAGACCAGCACTCCTATGACATCGCTAGGGCAGGGACTGAAGGCCCTGTGCTGAGATGAAATGGGGCTCCTGAGCCCCATGGACAGGGGTGAGGTCCCACTTGAGAACCCTGAGAATCTCTGGCAGAATTTTGTAGGTAATCTTTTTGATCTGGGAGATGAAGTTTAATTTTATCTTCAGTGAGTCACAAGTAGTCGCAGAAGCCATCTTAACATGCAATTAGATTTTCATTTAGTACAAATGAAAGGGCATGAGCCATTCCCTGTTTGCTGTGTAGGGTGGAACCATCTGGCAAAGAAAAGTCAAACCCTTTTGCTCATTTAGCAAATTGCTAATGCTATTCCAGGGCAACTCACTGGAGAAAAAAACCTTAGCTGAAAACATTTACACCTGTCTAAAGGCAGTGTCAGAATCAAAAGAAATTATTTTAAATGCCTGGAGTGACAGATAGACATCACCAACATCTGTTTTGTAATGTAATAACTGGATGGCTTTTTTTTTTCCCCTCGTATTTGTTCTCTTTATAATAACAGACTATGCTTCTGAATGATACTATAGGATGTTAGCCCTGTCTCTTGGGGCTTCCACCTATTCCTTTTTGTCAAAGCAGTTGCTGCAGTACAAAAAAAATTTCTGGGGATATATATTCACTTTTCCTCCAGCTTGATTTCTAGTAAATTTTATCTGGTGCGTTGGAAAAATCGTGAGAACATACTTAATCATAGTATTTCTATTTCCTCTCCTGGCAGATACACGTATCTGCAGTTCATGGTTCATGTATTTATGTTTAATCATCAAGTATTATCTAAATTCAGAAAAGCTTGTTATTTCATCCAAACTGCTCTCACTAGAAAAATACAGTTGGAGACAGCAATTTAACAATCCAGCTATAAATATTGACCTTCTGCATCTGCAGGGTTGCAAGAGCTTTCACTGCATTTGGCTTATGAAATTACTTTTGAATGTAAGCCACAGATATGCTAAATGTTAACTAGGGTGAGCCTTATGAAGAATACCATTTCTCATACTGGAAGTAACATGCTTTCCAATGCTGATAACTGTGCTTGCTCTGGAACACTGAAGGGAGTTTCCCCTAGTATTGCCAGAGCAGACAACCAAGCTAGTAGACAGAACACAGGGAAGGATAAAGATTCCTCTGACTACAGCAGAGGAACTAGCCCGAACTTCTAAGGCTCTCTTGGCTGTAGCACAGACTTGAACTGTGCCAGGCACTTGGGCAAGTCATTTAATCTCTTCACAGCAGAGACTGACACCTCTGGCATAAGAGAGATAATGTGCTTCTGTGAGTGAAATTCTGTCAAACTAGGTGAAAAAATTTACAGGTAAAATGTTTGGAGGGGAATACTTAGCCTAAGAGCATTAGCTGGGGTATCTAAGCTGTACTTTGTTAGGCTAATAAAGAATATTATTATTAATAATAAAGAATATATGATATATAATAATAATATATAGTAATAAAGAATATTATTAATGTTCAACAGACTGTGTAGGGTTTCGATGACAGATGCCTTCAAATCATATTTTCTATAAACGCCATTAAAAACTATCATTTGAAGGAACAAATCTAGGTTTTGCTCTCGGTTTGAACTATAATCAATCAAAAGGCAATATGATCACATGACTTGGAAAAGAGACCAAAGGGATAATGATGACTTCAGGAAATTTAATATTCAGGTATTACAACCAAGGCATCTAACTTAGTTGTTTGACTACTATTGTTTGTCTTTTTAAACTGTGCTGGGAAACAGGGACTATCTCATCCTGTATCTGGAGAGAAGTTAGAGTAACCTGGCTGTCATCACAATACAAGAAATAATACAACACATGTTTGGCAACAGAAGGATATTCACTGCACCATGACACCTTAGCAGAGAAGTCAGACAGAGGCCAAATTAGTGCAGAATCAGTTAAGTGTGAACAGGTGTGATCAGACCACCATGGAATAACTCTCTGGTTAAGTCATTCTAAGTGAGGCATGAGACGCTTTACCCTAATGGTATCTGTAACCTTAAACCATCCTGTAGGCACAGGGTGTCTGACACTATTCCTTAAAGCAAGCTAGCAGGAGAAACAGACATCCTTAATTGCTGCTGCATCGTGAGAAATATTTATCCTGTTAGTATTGTGGATTGCTCCCTGATGTGGGAGTAATCAAAGGATATTTTCCTTTCCTACAGTTACTGAATGAAAAGAGGGAAGCAGTATTCTGCATATGGGGTGGCATTCTTTCACCAAATCATTTTGTCAAGCTGAGAGTCATATAGAAAGAGGATTACTTTGCACTTCATGCAACAAGAAACTGCCTCTGACATAGCGGTCCCATAATTTGTAGGAGGCTATGACATTGCTCACAAAGTCTCAGTGCCTTCACACCAACTTAAAAACCCTCTAGGGTCTTTCACTTAACTTAGGAATTAATTTGTTCAGACTGTGTTGGCATTGAGCAAGAGACACGGTGCACATGGAAGCTAAAAGCCTTCAGTGGAACAGCATGAAGACAAAGCTAAAGCCTAGCTCTTATATATATATATATATCTGCCCCATATATTGAGTTCCTTCCATTGAAAAATGAGCATAGGAATGGAAAATGAATGTCTCTTGGGTCTTGCTCCAATCTCAGAGAGGATGTTGCCAGGGCATACCCCATAGTCAGAAGCCCAAGAGCACACCAGCACACCTCAGGCTTTCCCCTGCTGGAATTGTGGACTTTGCCTCTTCACCATGCACCTTGCAAAGTGTCACTCAGATGGAAGTGTGCCCATTGTGCTTTGCTTTCTGTGTGTCATATGAGAGCAAGTGAAATATAAATTACACATTTTTCCATTTGTAGGGCTCCTCTTCCGGTCCTGAAAATGAAATATGGTTTAAAAAAAAAGTCCTAGTGCCTCCCTCTCTGTTAACTTACATTTCCATTTGCATTCTGAAAGCTTCCTGACTACATTAAATCATAACCGTTTAGCCCTTGGCATGCTGGAAGATACATCATGCCAGTGGGCTAATCTGAGAAAAGAACATAAATTAGTGGCTGACCCACTGCTGATAATGCAGCTTTTTCTGGTATAGAATAAAATTCAATATATAACATTATATGCATATTAAGACACAAGTATTCACACTTATACAAATGAATCAGCATTGCTAATTCTTTAGGGTTATTAAGAGCTTGCACATCTTTGGGGGCAGGGGGATTGTGTGGATTCTCTCATGTCAAAAAAGGGCTTCCTTCCATAATACACCCTTTTCTGCTGTCTAGCTGCTCATTTTCACTCTGACTGAAACAAACCAAGGTTTCCAAAAGTACTGTAAGTTCCCACAGATATACGAACCCTCTCTGAGGTTTCCAGACTGCATTTCTTTAGAATGGCAGGCTAATTGTGTACTGTGTTGTATCTCACACCAAAGTCTAAGAAGTCAGGCAAAGCACAAACTGATGCTGAATTTGACTTACTGTTTTGATATTCAAATGTGTGCTAAGTGCAAATAAATTTAAGTACTATGGAGTCCAATTCTGGACTGTTTGTTCATTGTTTCTTAGCACATCTTTTAATCTGCTGTGGACAATTCTCTTCCTTTTTAGGAAATGTCTTAAAGATGTAATTTAAACTATCTCATAAAAAGTTCATCACTGTCAGGCAGAGATATGTGCAACTGGGCTTGCACATGGCTATTTTTTGGATTCTGTGAACTGTTTCCTTTTAGGGGAAAGTCTATTCACAGGGGAAACTTCCACTAGTCTTCATTCAAGGGAGGTGAATATATACTCTTATTTGCATTCTATACCTGCTTGTTCATATTCATTATACTTTCTACCAGCATTAAATTTTTGTTAAAATTACTACTTGATACATGCCAGCTTTTCAGATCAGCCGGGTCTTCTCATTTTTGTGTGCAAAAAGTCTGCACATGAAGGAGTCAAAGCAGGGAAAACACACAATCTGAAATATTGAAGTTCAACATTTTCCTTCTAAAACTCATACAATAATCTATTCAATCACATCTTCTGATTACATTTCTTTTGCATGTGTTTTCCTGTCCAGTTAACATGTTTGCCGGTTACAATTGTGTGGACAGTGTAAGAGAATTCAAAAATGTATGAAGCTTTTTTCACATTTAGAAAGTTGTGATACTGGGAAATATCCTTAGACATTCTAACTGAATAAACCAAGAATTCATAACTTAAACTGCAAAAGAACACCTTGAAAACAAAATGTGACATATGTTTTGATGGTTTTCCTTCTCTCCACAGTATAATATGTTGCTTTAAATGGCATTTCACATACATTTTATAAAACTCAGTGACTTGATAAAGAAAAAGAAGAAAAGAAACAATGAAACATCTCAAATTCATCAATAAAGCTGTAACGATTTACACCCGTGAGAGATTCTTGCGGTACCAATTAGGTTTGAGGGAATTAAGATTTCTCTACTGTAAAACTGTTTGACAAAGTGAAAGCTGTACACCTGACCTGTGGATAAGTGGATTCCATGGTGCTCTGCCAGTTTTATTTTGACTACCTTTCAACTCATTTTGACAGTGAAATTGTGCTTAGCTCTTGTGGAATGAAGGAAGAATTATCACTTTAAAATGTATTATCTATAGGTCTGAGTGGTTGTCAGAAATAGAGCTGTCTGTGGGAAGCTATAGAAGTTTATAATGTTTCAGTGGTTCTGGGTTTGCCTCCTCTCTCCTTCACCACAATAAAGTACTGTGTGTCTTTCTTCTGGCCACCACACCTTGAGCAGTCTAGAGCACAAGAAATGTGTGCAGAAATTGATACTGAATTGGGAAATCTATCACAGAATTCCAAGTTATATTTCCAGTAATATATAGGTGGCATTGGAAGTTTCCCACTCAGCCCAGTTTAGACCATGGATCTGAAATTTAACTATGACAGGATACTAGTCTGGAATAAAAATATTAGTGTACCTCAGAAAGAAACAGGTGTCTCTTGAATTCATGGATAATCAGCACTTGTTTACTATGGTAACTTATTCCTGATGTTTATCTCGGGGAAATTTCAAGATGATCTCATAATCTTAATCTTACCCATTTATAGGATTGTTTTCCCCTTCTCTTACATGCACTGCTAGATCCAGCTGGCCCAAACCCTTCCTACAGTAAGTGTTTTACACCAGAGATCATTTTTTAATTGTGTTTTTTAAATAAATAATTTAGATCTTTGGGTAAGATTACCCCACTAGCTGAGTATGCTGAAAGAGAATAACTGATACTTTTAAAGTCTGCCTGCAAGCATTTAATGTAGTAGATGAATGGTTTCTTCTGATCAGACAAAATAGAATGAGAAATTTAAAACCATCAAATCTAAACCTGGTCATACAGATATATGGCTCTAATGCTTTGCTCCTGTCTGTTTAAGACTTGTGAAGAAGAATTAGTCATTTTAAGACAAGCTACAGTATGGCTTGTCTTCCAATCAAGGCCTTGTTGTATTGCATGGAAATGTGGCAGCCAAGCAAACACCTCTAGAACAGCAATAGGATGGGATAAAGCCACTATCTTTAGAGACCCTTTTTATCTGTTCTGATTAGAGGCTTAGAAGGAATTTCATCAGCATGGGAATATTACGCCATAACAGAAGTCTAAGGTATAGTCTCTGGGTGTAGTAGAGCAGAAAGAGAACTCTAGGAATTCTAAGCCTACTCATATGTAAAGGCAAAGTCTCTTTGCCAAGTTGTATATAAATACAGCAATGCAAAACAAAGTAGCTCTGAAATTATGTTTCTAAGTTCTTAAGATGTCTAAGAACACATATCTTAGAAGCAACTGCTCTGAGGAAATGGTGACAAATCCTCCATTAAAGGTAGGCACCTGCCCATATTTCTTAAAAAAGTATTTAAAAATTAACACTTTATAACAGTTAATAGAACCCCAACCACGCTTTTCCCCTACTCCTTCTCTCTCCAGCTGTAGAAATAACAAAAAGATCATTAAAATCAGAGCCCAGTTTTGGGTCTATAATGCTTACTATACAAAATCAAGTAAATTAGTTTTATATTTAGTTATGAATACAGTGAGATCTGAAGCTTGTCCTTAGTTCTAGAGTAACGAATTCCCAGGGCAGTAAAGCCAAGTCCCTTTTTCTCTTGCTTATAAGGAAACCTGGACTCATTTCATTGTTCCTGTGGAATTCATCTGCTGTGCGAAGGTCCTGCTAACAGCTGGAGGGGCAATGGCTGGAGTTATTTCAGTACATGTTTGTTTGTAGACCAGGTCTTAAAAACATAAAACTGCATTAAAGTATCACAGTTAACAAGACCAATCACATCTTGTCCCGTGCTTTTGACCCTTTCATAGCAAGGTCAAACTCCACCTTAAACCCTTTGTTTCCACTGCTGCTGTTACAGGTCTAGCATTTCAGTCTTGCAGCAACCTTCTTGTTTTTCAGTTCTAAAATGATTAAGGCTTCATTTGTATCCTTGTGCCAGTGCTGGCTTTTACCCTAAATAGATTTTTCTCCTAGTGTTTACCCCTCTTCAAAAGTGTATTTGTCATTCATTTTCTCCCTCAATCTTAATTTTACTAGACTAAACAAGCTGCTCTATTTAAATCTCTTAAAAGGCCTTTCATTCCCTAATGATCCTTCCAGCTCTTCTTTGCAAATATTCCAGTTTAAGTTCATCCTTCCTGTACACACATTATTATGCAGTTTCCCAAAAAGGATTTCACCGGTGCATGGACTTTCCAATTCGTACTGGAAGAGCCAGCTAGAGACTTGGGCCTTGATTAGCATTAGTGATTTCCTATATCCTGCATGAAAAGAGAAGCCATTACAGACTGCAAAGCAGTGAAGTGGGATGCTAGTTCTGGCTTTTGTGGCTAAGTCTGTGGTGAACCAGTTAGAAGCTACATTAGCTTATGTGTTCCTAGCTAAGTGTTAGAGTAACATAGTCTTGAATTCCTGAATTTACGGATCTCTGTGGTCAGACCTACTTCTGGAAAGTAACTCCAGCCTCAGGCATAAGCAGACGTTATTTGCATGTCTAGTAACACTGAAATGTTTGAAAGAATCTAAAAGTTCTTGAGTATTTGTGTGAATTAGATGTTTTTCACAGTACTTCCCTCTTCCTGCTATAACGCCCAGTTTGTGTCCCTCTTTCCAGCTGGCTGTTCTCAAAGCAGTGATTGATTTTGTTTTGATAGAAAGCTGGAGGGTTGTTCCATGTGCGTTTGAAAGGAAGATCCTGTAGACCTGGATACTACCCACCAATTATTAGTACAGTATTCTGCCTTGCTGCACACATTCCTGCAGCATGACCCAGACTGTAGCACCAAAATAGTCAGTACTCTGCAGGTCTGTTATGGGATATGGAGCTGTTGTCTCCAGTAAATCTTTGTGAAGTTAAAGGATGCACCTGTGCTCCTTCTCTCCTGCACATGCATGGTGGCAAGAAATCTCAGAGAGTTTTTATGCAGCTTCCATCTCATCCTTTATTGAGAAGGTGTTGTGAGATCCCACAGATCTAGGAATGGTCAAATCTGATATAGCTGAGTCACCACGGAGGGTTCTCTTCAGGATGGGAGGAAATAGCAATCTACCACAGAGGTAGGTCAACCCTTCCAGAAACAGTGATTATGAGTGTATTGTGTGGATAGGATTCTCATTTCCTGAGAAAACTTCTCATTTTTCATGCCACTGTGAAGGGGGAAAAAATCTGTCTTGATTGTATCTAGACAGATGTAGTTGCAAAATCTGGTGAAAACTAGGTGGCACTTAAAGTAATGGGAAAACTTTTGTCTTTCCTGGGGCCCAGGTGGCCTGGATGTTAACCATAAGGTATAATATCACAGTTTCTATTTGTCATCCTCTTAGGTAAAGGCAAAAATTCTGCACATGGCTTATTTTAAATGGGTTTTAATAACTGTAATGCAAATATTATCACAGAGAAGGTGAATTATAGTGATATGTGACAACTGATGAAGAGATCTTCAGCTGCTAAGAATTGCCATGGCTTAGTTGAAATCACATTTTTTTAGCAAAGAACTTATCCCACACATTTAAAATATATAAACAGTGAAGGTGTTAGGAATTTTAAATGTGTGCGAAGCAACTTAGTGAGTCACTTTGTTTCAGTGTTGAGAAGCCCCAGCTTCACGTATTGCACAAGTTCTTCAGACTGTGTTAGAGCAACTGAATAATAAGTATAAAACAAAGTATAAAACAGATCAACTTTGAAAGATTGAAGCCCCCATTGTATAATACTGGCTACAAGCTCAGTCCCACAAAGAAGTAATATGGACAAATTACTGGAAATTCATATTTAAAATGTGACACCTTCCAAAATAATTTCTACGGGCAGTAAGAATTAATGCATTGTGAGCAAAATAGTGTTTTTACTATAAACCTTTAAAACAAAAAAAGGTTCAGCACAAAAAAGTCTACAGCTAAATCTCTGATGATTTAGGCTTTTTCTTTTTTAAGTCCTAATAATTTGTCAAGAGCTAAAAGCGTTTTTAGAAGAATAACTCCATGCTCACTCATTTGAAGCAACTTTGGATTTTTCCTTTTGTTTTCAATTTGTTCTAGTCACATTCCTTCTGAGTGGGAAAAATAAACCAAGTATTTCTAAGTTATAAATAGTTTAGGATGAGATGAGTAATTAAGTGAGAAGAAACCAGAGTTGATTGGTGATAGATCTAAGTGACATTACAATGAAATTTCATTCTTTCCTACTAGCTCAGCATTGAGGAGGTGATGATTTTAGGAAACAATGGTCCATAAAAATACAATGTGTTGCAGAACATTGTTATACCTCTGCCCAAAATATAAAGTAACAACAACAAAATTACCTTTTAGTTTACAAAAGACATGCAAACTGTGGCTCATTAGGTCATTTCAAGTGTTTTTCCAGGTGTTCTTGCTGCAATTTTTGGAAAACCAGCCACCCCCACACTAATGAGTCTTACTTTTCTCCAGCTGTCACCAGCTTTCACTCATCTGTCTGCTTTGGAACCTGCTCCTTCTCAGCAGTAGGAATAGTAGCCGGTACTAAATGGCACATTTTTCAGAGTTTGGCACCCTCCTTAATATACCTTTAATATTTTGATTTTCTTCCCTCAAAGCACAAAAGTACACAGCAAAAGATCATTGAGGTATCAAATCGTTTATGCCTCCTTTTTACTCGAAAGTTATTAATGCTCATATTCCTCTAATAGAATCAGGAAATAGATGTAAATCCATGTAAAATTTAAATACAAATCCATGTCAAATGTAAATACATGTATTTGTATTATTGAATTAATTATTTTGATAAGTTATTTTAATCTCTCTTTAAAAACAATTGAAATGAAATACATTCATTCTTCACTATCTTGCCATACTCTCATTTTTCTTTTATTTCCTTGTAGACTGAGAATCAATGTGTCTATTATTGTGAAATAAAAGATCTTAAATGAACTGAAAATAAATGATCAAGGCTCCTGGATCCTCTTTTGCCATCTCTCTACTTCATATGCTTACATTTTCATTCAATGTGAAAAATCTGTGCTATTCAAGTACACATTGTAAGCCACTGTACATCAATGATGTAGAGAATATTTTAAAGGTTAAAGATCTAAAAGTGTGTCTGAATGTAAAGGAGCCAAAGCCAAGTGAAGAATATAGTATGACATTGTCACTGGGGAAGAGAGTCTCACTTCACCTGGTATGAGAATGAAACTCAATAAAACCTGCATGCCCTCTTTCCATATTGTACAACTGTTTTGTAAAGTTAGGTTCAGGGAACAGGGGAAGGGCTTATTGTTTGTTATTCCTAGATGAGCCATAGATTGCTAGGGGAGCCTTATCTACACCCCTTTTACTGCTACAAGGTTTTAAAGAATTTCCTTAGCGCAGATGAATATGCTTATTCAAGTAGAACTTATTCTAGGAACTGTAATAGTTATTTTTGTGTAATGCATTTACATATGGGTGTCCACTCAACAGCCTTTCCTGCATAAAACTATTTTGGTGACACAGTACACTTCTAATTGAAACAGTAATAACAGTAAAACTTTTAGAAGTATATCAGATTTGAATGACCTTTTGATTCTCAATAGTGCTGCAGTGGAAACTCCTCTCTTTTCCTTTTTAGGAAATGTTCATCAAGATTAATTTATCTCATAAAAATATCATCATGGGGAAACAATAGATTGGACAATAGAGGTCTTGCAACCTCGGTCACATAACTGATGTGAATGTCAAATCTATTGAGATAAATGTCAATGTGAAAAAACATAAAATCAAAACTGGGAGTGCTGGAAGGTTAAATGTAAAAATAGTCATTGTAAGCTCTAAATCCAGCCAAATACTTGTGCCACCTAGAAGTACTATTGAAACTTTTCAGTACCACAAGAGCACTATCTGGGGCGAAGCAAGCTCATGTTCATTTCTATGACCTCCTGTTATTGTAAAAGCATACTGATACAGAACATGCAGATGGAACTTAGTTTAGAATGATTACCTGCTGGACTTGTAAAGAAGGATTACACCTAGCTGGAGAGTTGTTCCCTGGGAAAGCTTGTGCTACCCTTAGATATCTGCTGCTAGTAAGGTATCATCTCCTTGCCATTCACAGTAACAATTTCCTTGTCAACTGAAATGAAGCTGCCTGCAAGGGAAAGGAGAAAAGTAGTGAGGTTACCAACTTTTGTCAGTAGGAGCAAGTACAGCAGTTAAAAAGAGCTTTGTAAGTGGGTTTCTGTGCTCTATCCTGAAAAAGACTCCACAGCTTGAACTTTTCTTTTTTCTTAGTAGCAGAAATATCACATATATGTCAACTGGTCCATCCCACAGCCTCACTG
Source organism: Calyptomena viridis (assembly GCA_013390005.1). Classification (NCBI taxonomy): domain Eukaryota; kingdom Metazoa; phylum Chordata; class Aves; order Passeriformes; family Eurylaimidae; genus Calyptomena; species Calyptomena viridis. Next base: position 126,361 of record WEIV01026838.1, read on the forward strand.
AAGCACAAGTGGTCTCCTTAGTAACAGCCTTTGAGATACAAGAAGGAAATTCCCCAGCCTCTCCGACCTGGAGGCTCGAACCCTCCCTCTGGGGACCAGCTGCCCTCTTTTGTTTCTAGCTTCATTTTTAAAACATTTTAGCCTTGATTTGTGTTTATACTGATAAAAAGAATCTATATAAAATAAATGAAGAAAGTTCAGCTGTATAAACCTGCAAGCTGCCTCAGTAAGAGCCAGAAGCAACAATGCTGAAGATAGAAATCTTCATCATGTTCCTTTAATGCATACAGACAAGTAGATTGGCATTATTGCTGTCTTCAGTAGCTGTCACAAACAAGATGAAGTAGGTACTTCCACATGAACAGACAGGTAAGGCCACTTACCTTCTCTCTTCTGTGCAGACCTACAGTTTTATCAGGCCTGACTTCAACACCAGTCCTGGAAATATTAACTATTAATGCTAGGTGACATTTGTAATACATTGAAAGATCAGATTACTTATCATATCTGTCTGTTACATCCATGCCAGCCTACTGCAACATGAGGAACTAGGTTAATATGCCAGTTTTGCTGCTGGGTTTTTATGTGGAAAAATTAAGTAGGTCATTCAATTGCCACTTCTTTTTTTGCCACTTTTTTTTTTTTGCAGAGCAGAAAAGGCCTGAGAAAGCAAGTGTAAATCAGAATATTCACAGTTATGCTCTGGGAAAGCCTTTTAAGGACCAGGGCTGAATATCACCTGTATCTCTTTGGTTAGCTTCCAGCTGGTGAAAAAAAAGAGGTAGCACTAAGAGCAGGTGATTCTGCTGCTTATAGATAAGCTTTAGTCCAAGGAATACTGACAGAGTTATAGTCCTGGCTGAGAGACCAAAGAGGCTGATGGTGTCTCCTAACAAAGTGTGGGTAGAAGTTTAGACACAGGGTCCTAGCTGATGCCTTTTGCCAGGATTTCTTTCAATTTTGAACTGTCTGCTGCTAACAAATGGGTACTTCATAAAAGGAATGATATGCTATCTCTAGTCAGAATTTTGATGAAGCATTGCACTGGCTGGCTTACATGGTAATGAGGAAGCCTGGTCCACGTGAGGCTTGATGGAAAGCTCTTGTGCACATCCATGTTTATAGTCTGGTTTGCTTTCTGGTTTGCAACAAGTGACTGAGTGAATGCCTAGGATCAAGTTTGTTTCTCTTGGTGGGACCACAGCAATAACATTCAATGTGCTTCTTGTCTCATTATGCTATTGCTTCACTGCCTGAGAAGACCAACAGAAGTAGGTTATGGACCTGCTTTTACCTCCATTTCTTCCTGCACTGTTACTCATGAGGTGGAAAAACAAGGCAGCTTACACAAACTTTCCACTGTGTAAATCATTCTGGCCCTAAAACTGAATGCTGAAATGCAACTTTTAAGTAAGCATGTCTAAAACTGAATTTGATGTGGAATCACTGCTCTGAACTAAAATGGTTTTGTTAAGAATGGAAACAAGCTAGCAATGGCTTGAAACGTTTTCATCTGTTACATTATGTGTAAGAAAAAGAAAACATGCTAGTAGTGCTAGCAAATATCAGAGCTAAGCAATTTCATAGGGTGATTATACAGCAGAGTTCTGGAAACCTTCTGTCTACTGCAGCTCCTAGATATTAACACAAGCAGCAGACTAAACATATGTACCCTGTTTGTACTTCCAGCTGACAAATGAAGGTAATTAATGGGCAGCTATAAGGTGGAAGAGTCTGGAAAATACCAAAACTCGTAGACCTGAAATACATAGCACTTTGAAATACATAGCCAGAATATTGATTTAATCGCATTACTGTTGCAAAATAACCTTCCATAGTTTTACATTATGCATTGATGTTTACAGTTTGTTATTTTTTCTTATTTCTTTTCTATCAAATTTCCCCTTTGAACATCTATTTCTAGCTGGGCATTAGACAAAAAGAAATATCTCACATCAAATGCAGCTTTTCAAATCAACGAATAGTAGGACGTGACACTCATCAGGTTTTTTTGAAGTTAGGTTCCAATTAATTTTTTTTGGTAATGTGGACTCTGATAGTGGATAATTGCAATGAATGCACATAGTAAAATTAAAATCATTGACATCTCTGTCTTTTCTCTTTGGGGAAATTGCCTATACAGGCAAAAAAAGATTTTCCAAATACTCTTCTGGAAGTGGCCAATACTTAATGAAACTGGAAAGCAAAAGATATATGAGTGTGTAGCACTTACATTACTCTGGGCTGATTACTTTCTCTAAAATCCATAGTCATGTAAGGTAAACTAAGGTATTTGGCCCTAACCGTAGAGTTTCTTCCAGATTCACAGTTCTCTGCAGGCCACTCAGGACATCTGCTCTTCAGTGGATTCAGGGAATGCAGATTCCAGCTTCAGCTTTCAAGACAGCTTTGTTAGAAACCATATTGATTGTCTGAAAGGCCATCAGCCTATGGCTTGTTAGGTACAGATGACAATAATCACAGTTTGTAGTAAAAAGGAATGCTTATAATGGTCTGGCCTGACCTGACCTCCTGCCTGTGCTATCTTGCAATTTCCGTGGCTACCCCAAAAACTTCAGGAGAAAATGTCTTTTTATAAAGACAACCAGTTTAAATTTAAGGAGTGCAAAACATGCTGAGTTTTCCATGCCTGTGGTAAACTGCTCCAGTAGTTACATACTTCAGTGTTAAAAATATATTTTATTTCCTTTCGTAAATTTGTTGATTTAAACTTCAACCACTGCATTTTGCTATTGCTATGCCTTTATACTAGAAACTCTTCAGTCTGCCTTTAGCATTGATAAAATCCATTCTGCCTGTGGAGTGGGAAGAAGGATATAAGCAAAGCTAAAGAGCAGTGGATTTGCTTTCTCCGGTTTTCCAGGAAAGGCATAAAAATATATGCTGCATTAGTTGCTACATTTTATCACACCCGAGAGAGCTTTCTGATATTATACGAATATGAACACTGTATTAGATTAATCCATATGAAGGCTATAATGCTTTCTCCTGCACAGCATTTTCCTCATGGTTTTATTGAGTGATTTTTAAGAAAAATATTTACATCCCACTTTGGAAAAGTAATAGGCATTTGCATCAGTCTGTTGTCTTGCAGAGAGGAATCTAACATTACTCTCTAGAAGGATGTTTCTTAGAACAAAACCGTGGAGATGTGCACATGTAGGCACTGTGGCACGTTCTAGTTTTCCTTCACAAAAAGGGCTCAGGCTGCATTTTGGCCATTGTAGCAAAATGGTAAAATCAGTTCCTAAATATTATAAAAGTAAATTCCTGTTCTAGGAACTTTTTTTTTTTTATCTTATAAAGGAGAGAGCTTATCGCTGGTAGCCCTTGTGGGCAGTGAGAGGTACGGTGGTGAATGCTTGAACCAGGTTTCAAAATGGTGGCAGCACTCCATTGGCACGTACCAGGGACTGAAGGGAAAGGCCTGACGATGCCAGGCTAATAGGCCAGGGTTTCAGAGTTAAAATCAAACAAAGGAAGAAATTCAATAAACTGATCAGACAGAGTTAAGAGGCGACTTAATCTCTTCACTCTCCTCTTCCCACTCCTCCTGTTGCTGGCTGCGAACAACCTTTCTTACACGTGCTCTGGCACACTCTGGGCCCTGCTGTGTCCTAAATTAATTCACTAGAATGGCAGAGAATTATTCAATTTTTTGTTGTGTGTTTTTTGTGGGGGGTATTTTGCCATTTTAGCTAATGGAATTGGCACATAAGAAGGGCTCTGGCAAGTGCCAGCACCAGCCTGTCAGTGAGGAGGGGAGAGGGGAGGCAGGTGAGTGCACATTTTGCCTTTGGTGGCAGCGAGCTTTAGATCGGCCTGCTGTGCCTTTTGAAACCATACTCTTCAGTTTTAATCCAAATGTTATGAATACATGTACCTTGAAACAAAGAAACCTGTCATAGATCCAGAAAGCAGCAGAGTGGTAGGAGCCTGGAGAAGCGGGGGCTGTGCAAAGCGAGGAGATGGGGAGAGCCAAGGATTTCCCTCAGGGCTCCCGCTCTTTCTGTGAGGGACTTGTGTGTATCACTTGGCCTTTCCTGAGGTGAAGCAGAGGCAGCTCCAGAGCAGCCCCACGCACAACAGTAAGAATATTTAAATTTCTAATTTTTTTTTATTTTATTCCTTTGAACTCACATTCTGCTTTCCTTCATTTGTTTTTGAATGCTGTGGATGTTCACCCACAGCCGGGGAGAGCGAGGGGCCTGTGCTGCTCCTGGGGCACAGCTGCTGCACAGCTCACGGTGGGGAAGCAACAGGTCCCACTGGGCTACCACTGGTGCAGGTGCCCCGGTGGGCTCAGGCGCTCCAGCACAGTCCTGTGTGCCAGCAGTGTCAGCTGCTTTTTACCACACAGTAAAAAAGCCAAAATTTCTGTGCACGTGCACATCAGATCTGCGAATGGACACGTGAGAGATGAACGCTGCTCGGACCTCGTGGGTGGTGAGCTGACAACTCTAACACAGGATCTGAGGTACTTGGTCAGCATGTCTGGAGTTTAATGGTAGATTTTAGCCACATGTAAAGAAACTTCAGAAACTGATTCAGATTTTAAGTGGTTGTTTTCATGTTTACGATGTAGACCTGCTGGTTAAAAAAAATAGGAGTTACCACAAGAAACAAGTAACACGTGGTCGTATAACATAAATTACTGCAAAACCATCTGATGCTATACATGTAGCTTTTGCAGAAAGACTGTCAGATTGGATCATGAGAATAGAAATCATTTACACAAATTGCAGTCTGCTTTTCTGTGTGTCTTTTTGCTTCTGTTTGGTTGCTATTGCATGCTTAAATTGAAGACCTACGCTCCTGGACATTTTTCTTTTTCTCCCTACTCTCTTTTGTGCTGCTACTTATTTTGTGTCAACCTGTTGTTGCCATGAACTTTATGTTTCTGAGGTAAAAACCTGTATTATCATCCACTGTCACTTGATATTTTCGTAAATCACTGAGCATATTTAAAAATGTCTATAATCACAAATTTATTGCAGCAGAGGAAATATCCTAATTATAGTAGCCCACATAAATATTTTAATACAGTACAGTAGCTCTAAGTCGTGTAAAATGGCTGCTATTTAGCTCTGTGGGTTTGGTGATGAAACAAACCATGAAAATAAAGTTGAGAAAAACCATACATGAGAGAAAATAGTACTCTATGCCAGTTTAGATGACAAAAAAGGTGGGGTTTGGCTTACGGACTTGTCTTTACTCTTCCTTGCATTCTGATGTACTCAGTGCCCTTTTCACCAGAGCACTGCTGCTCTCACAGTACATATTTCACTAGTATCTGCAAACCAGCTCTATATGTTTTGTAATGATTTTTAAAAGTAGAAATACCAAAGTATTGTACTTGAAATCCAAATTTATTTCTATTAAATGGAAAATGAGCATTATAAACCCGTTACTTGTTAGTGAGTAATCAGAGATTAGCTAACATTTAAGTACTATTTTCAAAGTAGTGGCAATTTTTAATTTTTCTAAATTGAAAAGTACATGGCGATTTTAAGATGTCATGTCAAAGTAAGAAGAGCATCCTTGACTAGAAGACACTAAAGAAAATGACCATGCTGATGGAGAATCAGGGCTGTTGTAGCAAGTCAAACAACTCTGTGAGGTGTTGGCAGGCCTGCCTGAACGAGGCTAACATGAACTGGCTTTGGTTTAGCAATCAGAGTAGCTAAAAATTGACACAAATGGCACAAACCATTTGCTGTGTATATCCTTACCCATGTTTTTTTAGCCTTTTCCATGTGCTGAGTATGTCTCTGGGATACTTCATCTTTCGCAGCCTGACATGTCTTACCTTACGTTTCACTTGCTCTTCTCATTCTTTGGAAACAAAATGTGGTCATCAGCATAAATACTTTAATGCTCTGCACTTGTATATTCATTCCATGGTTCTAAAAGGCTCAGCAAATTATTTGGGCCTTTCAAGTAGTCTCTGATTCCCATCTCTGATTTATGCCTGGTTTTTTCTTATATGTTCCACAAGTGCAGTGTATAAGCAAACACACAGAATCTGATTTGTCTCTTGGTGGAGTAAATAAAGAATAAAATTATTTGTAATCTTACCACTTTATGCACACCTGCGTTTAGAAACCCAGACACCTCTTCTAATCATGATAGTTCCTCATGACGGCTTGGAGGAACTTGGGTAGGAAAGGAGGAAAAGGGTATAGCAGGGCATTTATCATGTCATGCTTGCCCTGCTTCCGTGCTCTTCCATAGGAATCCAGAACCCAGTGCTGCCAGAGGTGGCTTTCTGTGCTAAGGAGACAGTGGACCTGACCCGATATGACCATTCATTTGCTCAAAGATTGAGGGCATTCTGGACCTTAACAAGACATTTTTAAATACCAGAATAAATACTGGCTGCACAGTTAACCTGAAAGAGTTAAGTTTAATTTAGCTTATTTTACAAACTGCTTCTTAAAGGCTTTTCTGTTTGCTCATCTCCACTGGATCTTAAACAGAGACATTGTGTTGCTATGGAAAATAAAGAGCAAGCAATAACAAATGCTTCCTCACATGGAAGCAAAGCACCCTGTTAACCATCAACCATACAGATATGACTGAGAGTGGAAAAGAAAACATGGGGGAAAATATGAAACCAGTTCCAGCTTTCATTCTGTCCTTATGTGAAAGACGACCTCATTTTCTTCTTTCAGCACAGCACAGTGGCATTCACGTGATCTTGGAGAAGGTGGTCATTTGCTGATGGCAGTTTCACTGTTTGAGGATACCCACCACAGTCTGAAACAAGAGATTTTGAAAAGCCTCGCCTGAGTTACACTTCACATATGCACATTTTACACTAAGCCAAAAAGAATAAAGGACTTTTCTTCTATGATTTTCTTAGTTCCAAGAAATTTCTTCATGAGACACATGTGGGAATATTATACCTTCAATCCAGTCAGGCTTTCGTCTTGCCTCCAGACTCTGAAAGCGTTGGAGACAAAATAGAAAAACTTGACATCGGCCTTGATCTTTGCTTTGCCACCTAAGATGCTTTCCAGGGTCAGCCTTGAAATTCAGCACAACACCATTCTGTTGGAATAAAGCAGAAGTTGTAAAACAGAGCTATTTTATTTTTAAAAATACGATTATTATAGCTTTTTTTCCTTTAATAGTTGCATAGGACCCAATCTATTTTTAAACAACTGAATCTTTTCATTCCAAAGTCTCTACTTTTTTTCCATCTATCTGCAGTTTTCTTTTTACAGTGTTCTTGACTAAGCCGAGTCACAGTCAATACTCATACAATGTACTGAAGTCGACATTGTGGGTCTTAGTTTCACAGAACCATTTCTGTTGTGACAGGCAAAGAACAGACCAGTTGTACTGTTGTTCTTGCTGAAGACAGGCAAAACTAGGACAAATCCTATAGGACTCATTCAAGAAAAACTCCAAGAGAAACTTTGCCTCAATTCATCTAAGAACAGTCAGAAATGGAATTTAGCAGTTCCATATTTTTCCCAGTGTACTCTAAAAAGCTCAGATTATCCTTTTTGCAGCTGCTGCTCATGCATGATTCAAAAATGTCTAATTCAAATGTAATGTAAACATAAAAACTCAGCAAAAAATATTCATCAGAAATTCCTTCAATATAAAGTTCCAACTACATGAGAGATGAAACCTAGTAAATAGAAAATTTCCCACTAGCTGAAATTAAGTTAATTTTTGTTAACAATTAATAATAAAAAAGATGTTCTTGAAAGTGCTCTTTGCCTTGTGAATTTACCTGCAGCAGCAATTGAACCACATCAGCATTCCCAGATCAGCAATGTATTTATTTATCAAAAGAATTAAATTATAAAATCTAGAGTCTTTTGTTACATGTGTTTCCTTACTCTTTTTCTAGTTCTACATGACCATGTAAATGAGTAGCTGACTTTACTAATTTCTTTCTTCTATCAGGAGGCAGCATTATTTCCTGAGGAGTGCAGTAATCCACCCATGCACATGAACGTTTTTCGTAATGCATTCCATTTCATCTAAATTTAGATTCATCTAAATCTAGACTTTAACTTATTCAAAGCACATTCAGGTGGTATATGGGACTCAATATCGACAATGTTTATTTTTCACCTAATTTCAGCTGCCTGAGGCTGACAAGGTCTTGGGATATGTCCATGATTCTGTTGTGAGTAAGTATATGAAATATTGGATTAATAAGAGATTTTTACCAACCTTTAGTCACCACTCTGTATGTAAAAAGAAACATTTTCCAAGGAGTGATTTAAACTAAATTCAAGTTTATGAGTTTGAGTCCTTTAATTATGTTTCCTGCACCAGAAAAATAAATTAATCATAATTACTTACCAAGAAGGAAGCGTACCTGCAACACAGCAAGATGAGCCTGCAGAGAAAGTAATGTAGACTTCTCTGGACGTCAAAAACATGCAATAATATTTTACTTCTCCCTTGGTAGGGAATCAAAGACAGCCTTGGGTACTCCAGTTCAAACCACATCACAGCTGAAGTGTCCAAAGAGAATCTAAAGTTTCAGATTCAGCCACTGCTATGTAAAACAATGCCACAGGAACATTCTCATGTCAAAACCACAATTTTTATAGCCAGCTGAATAGCTCTTCCAGGCAATGAGAAATCTGTTCAAATATATACCTTATTCCAACTAAAACAGCAATACACTGTATATCTGTTCATGGAGAGTACTTAGCCTAGACTCTAATCTCTAGAAATTGGCATAATTTGAAGGCACTCGAGAGAACAAACACTCAAATTACAGACTGTTAAAATAGGAAATATGCTGGATTTCTACTGGCACAATTTGTTGGACTCTTCTGCAGTTATGCTGCAGTTCAAATATAGCTGCTTTCCGTATTAGTTTGAAGGGCATTAAGGGTCACATTTTCTACACATGAACTAAGACAAGGGCTGCAGATCTGACTTGTAAAAGCAAAAAGAATGGGAGACCTCAAGCACATGCTTTCTAATCATGTGTATGGAGAGCTCTTCTATGGCTATAAGGACAGGGCTGGCTTTACATGAAACAGGGATAGAGATTGGATCTCTGTCTTCCATTGATGTCTTGAGCAAGGCTCCTACCTGGAAGAAGCCTAGTTTCTCACTAGTAAATGTGATCACATTCTTCAGTACTGTGTTGTGTTTTAAAAGATTATTTCTAGCTGTCTCTTACAGTTTCCAAGGGCTGGTTTCGCTGGGTGAACACACAACACCAGGACTATCTTAGGAACCTTCCTGCTATGTTTAGACATCCAAATGCCTTAAAATGAACTTGTGTTGAATGGAGAGAGCAAAAGATTTAACTTTATGCACTTTAGCAGAAAACTTAAGAACTATTTGTCATCTAAAAATCCCTTATTTTTCAAATGATACTTAATGATGTCCTTGACCCCTTTTGCCACAAGGACATACAAGAACTCCAGTTTTAACTTGCCATGCTATCCTTTGTGAGACTGAGAACAAAGGATATTTGTCCCCTGTTTTCCTTACAAACAATAAATTTTAGAACAACTTTCAGTCAGCTGTTCTCAAAATGAATGCATTCAATCAAATAATAGAATAAAAAGTTGAACAAATTATTTGCTCAGAAAGTGCAAGTTTTCTTTACATCAGTTTAAATTCAAATCTCAAGCTGTATAGAAAAAATACCTTTCTTGTGTAGATAGGATCTCTAAATGTAAATATCAAGAAATGATGAAGAATACAGTTTACTTTTAAAACATCACAGTTGGGAAAACCTTGCTTAAAATTTTGAAAGGCCTCAAACTTCTCTGACTGGCATTTCTGGTGGAATTCTCATGGAAGGAAATAAATGTGTCCCTGTCCTTTGGTTACCAGGGGAGGAATTCGTGGGCTGAATTTCTTTCCCATAAAGCTGTGCTCCCAATCTTCAAGCCAAAACATCTACTGCTAGAAAAAAGCTGTTTGAATGGTGTTTCAGTAATTTTGAATAATCCAGGCCTCCACGTTCTGGAGTCCAGAGCAATTTGAGGTTTGAAGCTGGGACGTTTGAGGTAAAGTAATATAAATGGAATGACACATGTGCCTTCCAAGATCTGGAAGCTGCCCTCCAGGTCTCTAGCACATTCAGGAAATTATCTTTTTTATAATGTTGACATTCACATATACAAATGAAAATCCATAGTGTTTCCCCAACCTGACACTGAAACTCACACAAAAGGGAGTATCAGGCACAGAATGAAATAAAGTGCTAAAGGAAACAAGATTAATAGTCTTGAATTTCATTTACTGTGCTTCTTTAAATCTTTGTTTGACAATGTTTGGAAAGATTGAAGTTTAATTTTTCACACTTTTAACATTTGATTAAAGACCATGTAAACCAATGGCAGTGGCCAAATGCACCTCATTAAGAAAAACTTAAGACTACTGTCCTAATAAAGTCCCAGATTTTTCCATGTACTGTAATGAATTGATTCTTTAGAAGCTTTTTCAATAAAGCATCTGGCACAATTGTGTGTGCTGAGATTAAGTGAAATATATTTTATTGAAATAATCACCTCGGCTGTGATCATTCATGTAATTTGAAAATATGTTTCTAATGTTGCTGTTTGTAGGACAGCAGAGGGAAAATGTTTTTACAAAGTAAAGCAAAAATACTGACAATGTAGAAGAGGATTCTTCTTGACACCTGTCAGTATTTGGTCCTGCGTCTAGTGTATCTCCCCTCTTTCTGACTTGCTTTGTGTACAAGCTGACTTTTGCCAGCATCTTGGAAGCATTCTGCCTTCATATCTGCTGCAAAGTGCTACAGGTCAAGTATCTTTTACCTCCCTTCTATCACCCACAGAGGTCAGAAGTTCATTTACACAGCTTTGGAACAGCCTGCTTCAGTAACAATTGGTGAAAAGATTATGTTAAAGAAAGCAGTGTTGATTATATTAGAAACTAGAGAGAAGATTTAAATGAAACAAAAGTTGAGCAGAAGAAAATTTCCTATGTCTGGCAGCTGCACAAAGTCTAGCTCACCAGTTTACAATCTCATAGTTATTGCTTTTATATTCAAGCACACTGGAAAAATGTATCAGTGCTTATCTGACCTTTCTTCTCATAATATGGTTCACAGATCTGTTGCAAAAGGAACTTCAGCCAGCAGCAGCTTCAGGGAAGAACAGTTCTGGCAGTCATGAACAGCAGGAAATGCTTACCTTTTCAAGCTCTCTTCAGCTGAGAAAACTCTTCCTTGCTAGGATAAATGAAATCCAATTTTTTTCAGTGGCAGATTGTGTTAAATATATTTTGAGGACACAAAAACCAAACAACTGTTTCACCAACTGCAGGATGTGGCTAATTCCACCCAGTGGTGACAGCGTTTCCAAGCCTTTGTGTGAAAATTCCAGATTTCTCCTAGATGTGTCAGAATATATTGTCCTTATGAACTGATAAAAGGAAATCTTTAGCTTAGCCCACACACACTTTTGCATCTCTCTTTGTGGAATCTCCACTGATCTGTCACTGAAGAAATGCTTTCCTCAAAGGAGAAAAACAGAATTATTCTTTCAATGCAGTTGTTCAAACTTAGGTATATTGTGTATAAGTATGTGTTCTGCAGGCAAGAACTGCTGCCATAAGGCGGGCTGGCTGATCAGTGTGCAGAGTTTGATGTCCTTGTTGGTACATTGTAGTCTTTAATACAAAATGCACAGATATTCTGCCATCAGATTGTCATTGCTTTTAAAATTGGACTTCGATGCTTCACCAAGAATTCAACATGCCTGGAATTTCTTTAGTTGGTGATTGCAAGAAAAAAAGCCTTGTTGTCCGAATTAAGCACCTCATTCTAGAAATCCGTTGGCTTCAGGTTCAAAAGCCTCTCACACTAAAGAAAATGCAGTCACTTGGGAGCACAAATCATGGATGGGAAGTGCGAGGGCATCCTCAGCTTGCACAAGGCTTTAGTCTGTTGGAAATTTTGCAGGATGGGAGTGAGGTTAGCGGCCTAGGAAATTCTTTGATACTGACACATGGACAAAACTGTTCAGGACAGGGAAATCCACCTCTAACACAGGGATGTGTTCGTG
>WEIV01026838.1:141734-194093 GCA_013390005.1 Calyptomena viridis
TTTAGTCTAGAGATTTAGGCAGATGTCTGTACTGCTTCAGATTATCATTTTGCTATCCATTGGGTTCATTGCCCCAGGAAACTTACTTTGCATTTCAGGTCAGCGAGTATATTTTTGATTTCTACATATTTTATAGGAATGTTGGAAATCTTTCATAAATTTATCTGGGAAAAAGATAAGAAAATGCAACTTTTAAGTTAACTTTTAAGTGAAGTAAGAGTAATGTTAAAGGGAGTGTTTCTAGAAAGAACTCTATTGTACAGTCACTGCCTATTAAAATCTTTCAAGCTCTCTCCACTGATTTTAATAGGCATTGAATTAGAATAACAGTTAAAGCCTGACTGAAGCACTCAGTTAGAAAAATACGATGTTATCTGTGAACAACTGCATTCTGAACATTGTGATCAGGCCACAGAAATGTAGCTTGAAACACGTGCCAGACATTTTTGTAGAAAATCAGTGCAATTTTAGATGAGTTTAACGGAGCAGTTATTTCATGAAGCAGCAAAGCAGCTGCTCACATCCCTATTTCACTCATCCTAACAAAGTTGTTCAAACACTGAGTTTTCTATTAATCATACACAGATCCACACTTTGAAATGGTCATGTTCTGTATTCCATCCATTCTTCTTCCTTCAACTGTGCAAACATGTTATACTCGCCGCAGGATTCTTACTATGTCCACAAAATGTGCAGCAAAGTTGCCTGGAGCCTAATCTGTCCAAAAATGGTAATATTACCTATTAAAAGTGAGCTGTAAAATTAAAAATGGAAGAAAATGGCTATAAACTGATTGTAAGTATACAAACTATAAATTGGATTAGAGAGAAAACAGGCTCAAATTTTCCCTTCCTCGCCTTACCAAGCTACATTGAACTCAGCAGCGTAACTCAAGGTAGAGTTTGTAACTGAAGAATAATGTCTTACTGTTATTCATTCTTTCTCAGTATGGAACACATTTATTTTTTCCCACTAGACTGTGTAGTAAACCACAGTTATTCAGTTAGTGATCAAACCTTAATTAGATTACTTACATGCCAAAATAACCCCACTCACTTGTGTGAACCACATTAACTTCTAATAATTTAGAAGGAAATCACAGGCACTGAAACCAGCTCCCTCTCTCATCATGACAGAGCAGCTGCCTGAAAGATGATGGTCGTGCCAAGGACACTTTATGTTCTGCAGATGGTTCCCTTCCATCTCAAGTTTGAAGATAGAGATGTGCTGAACAAGCCTTTTGTAACATTCCTATTGGAAAGTTAATAGCTAACAACCAAATCTGAACAAAAAAACAGCAGTGGAATATTCTCACTAAATACAAAAATCTATCGATGGCCTTTTAGCAGCAGTGACTAATTTGGTATTTCCTAAACAAGGACTTGATTTATGATACTTGGAATGGATAATGTTTTTAAATGTTAGAACTAGAATGGAATTAAATCATTGTTGATTGCAGTGCATGCCTGCTCACACCAGTTATCATCCTTCGCCTGTCTGAAGATTAATACTCTGTATATATACTCTGAGGGGAGAAAGATGGAGCAAATTCCTTTCAAGCATTTTTTCAGTTTAATAAGATGGGGGGTTTTTTTGGTCCTGGTAAAAAAATTTTTTTCCCAGCATTTTATATGAAGCAACTGCAGGAAAGTAAGTTGAAAAAACATAGCTCACAACAAGTAGACCTATTAGTCACGAAGACGTGTGCAATGAAAGCCTGATCATGTGTAGCAGAAATTTTCCATAGTGTCAGCCAGTGCTTGAGGAGTAGGGCTGCACTGTCTTGTGGAGGTGTCAGACTGCATCCCTGCAGCAAGCTTGGTGTACACCCCATGTAAGTGGAAGCTTTTAGGGATGTTGTATAAGAGTAATGGAAAGGCCTAAGGAACAGGATGACTTTTCCCCAAGGAAGTGGAAATAATCACGTTCCGAAGGCAGAAGGTGAATTTTAACAGCTGTTAGTACAGGTTAATTTTTGTCTTCTTTTCTTATGGCCATTTGAAAACAAGTGACATTGTGTAGCACCAGTGTTACGTATGGCTTCAAAATCGAGCAGGTTTTTTTTTTAGCAATGAGAAACACACCACAATTATGAATTCTGTTGCAGATCTTTCCAGTAGATACAGGAAAAGAAATGCTCTTTAGCATTCTGATGCAACAACTGCCACTGTAAACTAATTTGTGCTTCATTTAACATTAAAATCACCATTGGCTTTAAACAAATAGGTGGCACGAATGAAAGGCACTGGACATGTGATAACAGAATGAAGTCTGTTTTTAAAAGTTTTTAAACTCCCTGTTTTTAAAAATTACTCCGCACTACTCTCATTCGTAAACCCACAAAGGAATTAATGGAGCCTGCAAACTCCAAACCATGAAGTCCTAGTGTTAGTACTGTATTTTACACACTGAAGTGGCATCCTGATGGGTGTTCTTAGCAAGTTAAAATGGGATAATAATTATAACATGAATACAAAGTAGCCACTGCTCCTCTGCAACATATAGACCTAAATACTTTGGCATTGAAGGGTTTCAATCCATATGTAAACAAGTGATACAGAGATGGCAAGTTTTCAAATCTTTGTTTGCTTTGCTGGTCTTTTCCAGCATTTTGTGGATATCCATTTCTTACCAGTTATCCCTCCAATGTTATTTCTGATGAGGGCATTGCCTCTGACAGATCTGCCTGTGTACTGCAAGCTTTCATCAAATTGCCAAAATTACTTCAGTCATCATTTGAGCCTTTTCCCGCTCAATTTAGGAAAGATAAAGGCATCTGCATTCTGATCTGTGTACATGCATACTGACTTCTTTTCATTATTTCTAGCCATAATGAATACTTTTGGGACTAGCTTTCAAAATAAATCACTTTTCTATCGGACCTTAGGGCAACTACAATTGTAGATATAAAATGGCAGAAACTAATATTTGGGGTTTTTTTCAAATTAAAGATTAAGAAAATGCTAAAATTGTAATATATTTTAGGTAGCCTCTTAACACTAATATGGCTCTTAACATTAATATGTCGTAATTTTACTAATTTCACATAATTTTAAAGTCCATAAAAATACCTACTGATTCCTCTGTGCTTGATTTTACTCAGTAGCTGTCATAGACATTCACTTCAGATAACCATGTACTTCATCTCAAATAAGAAAGGGCCTCTGCTTTTGAAATTTAACAATATGCAAAGCAATGTCTTGTCATAGTATCAAAAAAAAGGGTATGTAAATTGCTCCCCTTCTCAGCACCATAACATATGATCTCATCTAATGTTTCAAAAGTCATAAGAAGATCTTTTGCTAATAGCCCACCAAAGCAGAAGGGATATGAGAGGCATCATCTCAAAAGAATAAGCACATAATATATTTTGCATATATTTTACTGAGTATACCTCTAAAATAGACATAAATTTTACTTTTTCTTATTGGCTGTGATCTAAGACTATTGGAACGACTAGCAGTCTAACTCATAACATCTGAGTACAAAGTACAACCCATTTCTTTAATAGCACCATTTCTTGACCCAAAGTGAAATTTTGCTTCTGCTTGTTTTAAAAATGTTCTGGCTTTATACCTGTGAATGGATTTTTCAAGCAAGTGCGCCATGAGATGTGGCCATTGTATTTAGGACTACATGCCCCAGGTTTTGTAGTCAATTTTTCAGTTATGTAAATCCCTCAGTTTTCCATTTCCAAAATAATAAAGAGATACCTGGAGAAAGCAGCAATGGGGGTTGCTACAAATTTGAACCATTTAGACAAGATAAGAGTGCTTCTGGCTTTATTCCAGACAAAGTTTCCCTGTACCTAGGGTAGCACATGGCAGGGAGGGGGAAGCTCCGAAGAAATTGCACTCTTCACAGGGGAATATAAAAACATCATTTTTCTTAGTTGCAATTTATATTTGTATCTCATTGGCAAGATCACATCACTGTAATATTATGCAATGACATATTTCTAGTGCTTGTACTGCTGAATGCTGTGTAGAGCACTTACCAAATCAGGCATCTATAAAGATACTTGGCAATCACTAAAAATCAGAATAGAACCCCCAGAGGGTGAACATACTTTAATTTACATAAATATTTCATACTAAGAAACACATTCTTTTTCTATTTTGGTTTTCTAGATGCCAAAGAACATGTTCTGGGCATGATTTGTTCTGAAAACCAGACAAAATTCCAGTTTTTCTTATGCCATAAACCTGCTAATCATTTATAGATAGGATCATTAGAGCAAGCAGAAGTCAGAATGGAGGATGTAAATGTTTGTGTCATTAGTCAACCATTTATGAAAAAGTTTTTTAAAACTCTGTAATAAATAACAAAATCAATTCTAGCAGCGTGTCCCTGTTTTTCTTTTTTTTTCTTTTTAAAAAAGGCCAGTGAAAAGAATGGTTAATTAAAATTTACAATTTATAAGACATAGAACTACTTTGCAAACAATGCTTATCACACAAGAAGTATTCGATAAAGATGATTTTATGATAATTATGTCAAAGTCAGCTTGTTCAGAGCTCCCAGCAATTATTGCTCCCAATCTGTGGCACAAAAAAAATCCTGAATAGCTAGAGAAGCTTTGTTATAAAGTATTTAGTACTATTGCAAAAGTGATATCTATATGCATGCATACACATGCACAAATACAACCAAGTGAGAGGGATGTCCAGCATTTGTGGTTTTACCTTGTGTTGGAAATTGATAGAAATCTACTCTTTAATTTACTATGAGTATCAGCCTCAATTTTTGAAAGCGACAAATTATTTGATTTCAAGACACTAAGAAGATTTTGATTTTCAGATGGAAATTCAGTTTGAAAATTAAGCTCTGACCATTTTTTATCAGAGCCACCTCTTCAAAGTGCAAACATCTAAAATACATCTACATCAGGTATTAAAAACGAGATCTGTGACTGAAAGTTCTGATGCATAAAAAACAGGATTTTGGCATAGTGTAGGAGACAAATTATACACTGAGTACACTTTGATGCCATAGAGAATTAACAAATTACCATTAAATTTTATGAATGCAAAAAGAATTTTCGTCTAAAATTCAGCTAAAATGAAAATGTAACTGCAAAGAGTCTTTTACTAGAAGTTCTTGCTTCATTTAAAGCTTTTCTTAAAAATAATAAAGATTCTCTGAAAGACCTCTAGATTAAGGAAAGAAAAGTAGTTTTAACCAATCAGTACATTTAAATTATATTTTCCACTATATCTTGTTTGATACGCTTTCTTTCTGTTAAACAAAATTTATTGTTTCCCTAGTTCTATTCAACATCCAAAATCAAAACAGCAGAACATATAAATTGAATAATGTATAGCAAGTTTCCATTTTCCAGTGAGAAGAAACCAGACTATTCTCCAGCCTACAATATTCCTGACAGTATGTGGTGTGAAGGCACAGCCCTATCTGCTGCTGCAAAGTAAAATGCTATTAAGAAAAGTTTTGAACAAAGAGGAACATTCAGTGTCGTTCTCCAAATATAGTAGAATTAGTCTGGCAGTCACAGTTAATTTTCACATAGTCCCTGTGTAAAAATGGTGTATGTTTTGGAGGATTAAAGCCAAATTCTGATCTCACTGATGTCAGATGAGATACTCCAGTGACAAATGTGGTTCTTGGCTTCCCAAGCAGCCGTCGGAGTCAATGTGTTTCTAATAAGATGGAGACTCAGTAGGGGCAAGGTGCTCTATTACTTTAAATTGTTAGAGTAGCAGGGGTTGAGTAGAAGGGTAGTAGATGGAAAATGTTTTCTGCCTCCCCTAAACGTGTACTCCATGGCCCAAAATTCAGTTGCTGCAGCCCAGCATTTGTACTGGCTCAGCTTCTGACTGAGGTTTAAGTTATAAGCCTTCTGTGTAATAGTATAATAAAGCATATACTTGATATTTTGTATTTGCAAGAGAACTCGGTTTCAACTGTTTAATTTCTCACTTATTTTCATTTGGGATGGAATTCTACGTATTCCCCTCTAAGTAATTATTTCCTTTGTATTTTTGAAAGTACTCTTGTAGCTACTATTTAAATAAATCTTTAGTTCAAAAGTAGTTGATGTTCATTGAATGTACTACTGTACAATATATTTAATGAAAACCTGAAACAAAACCTGTGGCTGGTTAATAATGTTGTAATGGAACAAAATGTTGTATTGCAAGGTGAAAATTAAGTGAGCCTTCACAACGTCAGGCCTGAGTAATTTCAGAAAACGGAACTGTAAAGAGGCTGTCAAGCAGTGGGGTGATTTGCTTTTGTATTGATGGCTACCCTGACAGAGACATCCTGGTCACATCTTGTAGTCATTCCATGAGCACTTCTGGCAGCAGTGCAGCAACCCAAGGACCATTGTTGGGATGTCTGCAACATCAGTTCTTTTTCTGCAGTAGAGAAGGCACTCACCAGTAGCTGGACTTCAAAATGGATGCAGACACAGCAGAGCAGGGTTTTTTTCTTGGACAGCACATGCAGCAGTGCTCAGCACCCCCACTCCCTCAGCTGTCCTCCCCACAAAGCCAGGCTATGCACATAAGCCATGCTATGACCCCAAGCTGTTCCTCTTGGCTTCCTAAGTCCTGCATATTTTCAGGGACCCAAAAGAGAGAGGTTGAGGAGAAAGCACCAAGTACACTGATAGGCAACACAAACTGAGAAAATCTCAGTTACCAGGAAAATCTCTTTTTCTTTGAGTTAAAATCTCTTTTTCTTTGAGTGCTTATACATGTATTCACACAGTATGTCATTCAGACAGCACCTCCAGCATACTATTGTGTAGCTGAAGAAGTGTCCTGGAGTCCTTTAAATTAATCAAGACAGAAGGACTCTCTTCTTCATGATAGAGCAGTCTCATGCCTGAAAGTATCTGTACTTTTGTAGCATTGTTACAGAGGGGGTGAACAGAGTCCAGATGGCAGCTTTGCTATTTGCAGACATGAAAACACCACACAGAGAGGTCACTAGTACCATCTGAGCTTGTAGTGGATGTTCAGATCATACTGCTGCCCTGCCTTACTGATGCTTAACAGGTTTTAACATCATGTGTAACCCACTAAGACAGTCTCTGTGCAGAGATAACCGACCTTTTACAAGCCTTGAAACACAAATTTCAAAAGACAGGAAAAATTCTGTGTGTTTTTCATCCTGTCGAGATTATTTAAACATATATAGAACATGCAAGAGTATTTAGGCAGAAAAAAAAAAAAAAGATTAATTTTTCAACTAGGATGGAAACCGGACTTCGTCTCAGAGAGACACCCAGGAGGAGCCCTGAACATTACTTTTTCAGGGAAAAAAAAACCAACAAAAAACAACAACTTTTTTCATTAAATTGAAGGAGGGAGCTCCATGGTGACCTGTCAGGGGCAGAGTGAGCTCCTCCAAGGACTAGACTGCTATCTGGCAAAGACCCTGACTAACACATCAGTGAATTCCACTGTGGTGGAGCAAGAAGTGCCAGAGCAGCATTTTATTGTGAGAACTGCTTTTCTTACTAAAAGATCCACTGACTACTCTGCCTGGTCTGATAGCTCAGTTGTTCCACCCCAGTTAAACACAAGTTAGGTGGTTTTATCTGGAAAGCGTACCAAACTGAACATGAGCTCAAGCTGGCCTTGTAGGAATATACAAATATAATCCTTTGTACCACTGTCAGCTAAAGCATTTGCCATGTGAGGTGCTCACGAGCTCTCCATGTAAGAAGCAGCTAACCTGAGTGCCAGCCCACGAGGTGCTGCTGTTCAGGAGTGCACGTGGTGGGCCTGAACTGAGACAGGCTGGTAGCAAGGATAGGACCAGGATAAGCCACACATGTAATAGGAGAGGACAAAGAGTGTAGCGAGTGATATGCACAGACTCTCGATGCTGTGCAAAACAAGGCACTTTGTTGCAGTGCAGAGCGAGAGACAGCGTATGTTTACACACCTGTATGTAAATGTTTATACCCCTATGGCTGGCTAGTACGTAGTAAAGCTGTTGTTCTAACATTCCTTCATTTGGGTCCAATCATCTTGGCAGGATACACATCAGGCGCTTCTCTGGCGTACCTAGGTCTGACCAAGGAGGGGCACCCAGGCCTTCTCTCTGCTGCTCTTTGATACACTGTTAATTTTTATATCTTTTACTGTGCAATTCCCACAGCAGAGTCTAATGCACTAGGCCCGATCCCTTTACAGGGAGGATGTGGATGTTCTGACTACAAGTTTTGCATCAGTGCAGCAGCCCTGCTCCTGCAGCAGGGAGGAAGACCACCATGTGTTTGGGCCTCACATTGTGGATGTAAAAAGAGACAATTGCTTGAAAAAGAGGAGAAAACAACAGTCTTACTTGCATGACAAATTGCCAGAGTCCACAGAACACACAGAACACACATATTGTTTTTCTTTTGTAGTCTATGTATATTTTTGTATGTTTGCACTTACAAGTAATTACTTTTACACTTAAAAGTAATTAGAGAACAATTAGTTCTATATCATGAAGGAGAAATTATCTCCCTTCCACAAGAATTAGCTCGTATGCCAGAAAGTAAAAAGCCAGGTAACCTTTTTCCAGTCCATAAGAGCTAACTCCAAAAACAAGTGGATGTTTATTTGTGTGTGCTACATTGATGTCACAAATTCCAGTTCAGTATTCAAACTACAAGGCTGTTTTCTTCCCTTTGTTTCTGAACATAGATGAAGTAGGAAATAGTTTCATTTTTTCACGTGATGTACATCTTGAAAAGTCCTAGGAACTGACAGCCCATATATCGAACTATCTTCATATCCCCTTTTTAAATTGAAGAATATGAAAATAATTGTCTGCTCATAATAATCTCTTTTCTGAATGAACCAATTTTTAGATATGACTCACAGTGGGCCATCATGAAATTAAACAAAGGAAATTATTTCTGTATATCAAGTGGTATCCTACTTGCTTTGGAAATAGAATTTCTATTATTGTGATATCTCAGAAGCACTTGTGTTTAACAATATTTTGTATTATGTCTGTATGTGAACATTATTATACACTGCTGTACACTTTGCAGTTCTTCTAATCTCATACTCCAATGTAAGTGCTAATGAATTGTAATCATTTGAAAACAAGTTAAAATATTACTATTTCATGATTGCTTACAACTGTAGACTTTTCAAATGCATTGTTTTCTAATACAGCTTGGTATTCTCTAAATGGGAGGGGCAACTATTTGGTCCTTTGAACCAGGCATCTGAAAATCACACAAAAAGTAAAATGGTAAAGCCTTGTGAACCACATTGCTATTAACTTCCACAGAAAGCCATTATATAGAATAGTATATTTTCCATCTGGAAAAGGGTAACCCACTTATAATCTGTGAGGAAATAAAACCTAAACCAGAAGGAAAACATCTACACAGATAAATCTTCTTACTCAATACATAATTTTCACAACACCAACACATTACAAAACGGGATAAATTCACTTACTTTTTCTGGAAGAATTGGTATGAAGTAAGGAAAGCCTATCTAACATAAATGTCCAAGAAATAAATCTTATAGAAAGCAACAGCCCTGTGCTGGATGGTGTTACAGAAGTTAGGAGGCCACAAACTTCAGGAGTAGCTGAGGTTGAAAAAAAAGTTCATCTGGAGATGTTTAAGGGAGAAGTCAGCTGTGGGTTTCTGGATGGCTTGAAAAGCCAGATTAATAGAATAAGAACTCGTGTCTTTTTAAGAGGCATCACATAAACTAATCAACCACAAACCTTCTAAAGTTCAAGTTTAGCTTAGAGAAGGTGTTTAGTTCAGGACTGATTTGCACTTTATTAAAATTATTAAGCTGCAAACTTCAGAGTTTACTCTTGGGCTTTCTCAAAATCGCAGAAATTACTGTACGTCAAGATCACACACATGCTCTTTGTTGGGGAAAAACAGTTACCCATTTGTCCAGCTGATGCAAATAAGGTCAAAGGAGTTCAACACCTGCTGTAGAAAAACACATTCAAAAATGACATTTTGCTACAACTGGTGCTAAACTCATCTAACCTTGGTCATGCTAGAAAGACAACTGTTTTCAGCACTATCGGATGGAGAAGTAAGCTCTGGTTTATTTATTAGCAGTATTAGTATTCTGCTTACTTCTTTGCATTCTTCTGGAATTTAAGAACTTATGGGTTTCGTTAGGCAATTGAAGTCTTTTCAAAGGGATTTCTTGGCCTAATTTCTGTGTATTTCAAGATGAGCAAATGCGGCCGATATGTGTTCATACACATACTTGTGGAAAATGATTCCTAGAACTATCTAAGAAGCCCAGCTGCCACATGGAACAAAAAAAAGGTATATCTCAGTTTTATAGCATGATGATCTAACTCATAGTGGCACAGTACTGTAAATTGCCTAGCCCCATTAAAAAAAAAGGAAAAAAAAGGACAAAAAGTTTTGTAAATAAGGGCACTAAATTACAGTTAAGCAATGTTACAACCAAATAGCTCATGTACAACTTCATAAACACTTCAACTTGTGCTCTTAAATTCCCAGATATATTTACTTTACTCCTCTAAAGCACATTAAATAAAAAGCGTTCTTTGTTATCTGGGACTATTTGGAATCTTTAGCAGTTCACTTAACACATCATAATGTCTGTCATAGACTTTCCTAAAACACCAGGGAAAATGCATACCTCAGGAGAGGAATAAATCTCCAAAAAGGTATTAGTGTAATTAAGTAGGTTACTCCGTAAAGGTGAAGTGCCTGTTAATACTGGTGGATTTTAGTCCTGAATGAGCATAGTGCTTAAGCAAGTGGCACTAAAATTTGTAGGCAAATATACATGCAAGAACTTTTCTGAGACATGGTCATTAATGGTTATTATGCTTGTTCTGGAGAATTCTGCCTTTTCATTCCCAGCAGAGAGCCAGCCTTACAGCACGTGACAGAGACAGGTGTCCAAACATAAATTTTACCTGTGCGTTTCAAGTTTATTGCTCTTCTCCTGAGTTGTCGTGGTGTACATACATCCTATCCCAAACACACTTGCTCGAGAGTTGCGTTCAAAGCCTTGTATATCCTGTGACAAACCTGCTCAAAGTAGAGCAATGAGTTTAATATTTGCAAGCCTGTGGACGTTCACACAGAATCACAGAAAAGGGTCGAGTTTGGAGGGGTCTTTGACAGCTGTTTAGTCCAACACTCCCTTCTCAAAACAGAGTCAGCTAAAGCAAGTTGCTCAGGTCCAAGTCCCATTGGGTTTTCAATTATCTCCAAGGATACAGATTCCTTGGCAACCTGTTCCATTGTTACACCAGCCTTACAGTGAAAAAATCTCTTTCTTATGTTTAAATGGAATTTCCTGTATTTCAGTATGTGTTCTCTTGTCCTTTTACTGGACACCACTGAGAAGTCTGGCTCTGTCTTTTTGCTCCCCACCATCATATAGTTACACACACTGAGAGGATCCTCCTGAGCTACCTCTTTCCCGGGCTGAACAATCCCAGCTCCCTCAGCTTCTCCCCATATGCCTCATTCAGGAAATAAGATTAGACTATTGCTGTCCTCTAAGAGGCTGACACTGTTTGCCTGAGGGACCATGTCCTGGAAGCAGGTGGCCATGCTGTTGAGAAAGGTTAAAGTGGAAGCTTCTGACATGCAGAGACGGGATCTATGAGGAAACAGCTAATTTTTTTCTAGGGAATATTAATTTAGAGTAAGGACTAAGTCATCCTGGAAGAGGAATTCTTGGAGCAGCCACTTGAGGCAGAATGTATGATTTGTCTTCTGTGGTATAATCTTATTGTGGTGGTTTTTTAAACAAAAGACAAACACCATGAAGATGATGAACCAATAACTTCCACATTGTAGGAGAGCACTGAAGATTGAACTGTCTTTCACATACATTACTGAAGACTGCTTGAGAAGTATGGCCGTTCCTGAAGCATTTCATTTCAGTGTAAGCTTTGGAAACAGAGAATAGATAAAGTCAAGCAAGGTTCACACAGCATATAAAGCACAGACCATCAAAACACATGGCTTGTGCACTATTATTTGAGCTCCGAGATTCAAGAGTCCAAAGGGTGTTTGTTAATCTGAATTTGACAGCCCTTTGCATGATTCTTACAGACTCTAACATGTTTCCTGTCTCTGACATTCCCTGTCCAGGTCTTCCCTGGCTAGTCACAAATCTTTATTTGCTACTTTTCATTGCCAATTCTGCCTTATATTGGGGAAATTTTAAAAACAGTAAGGTAATCTGGCTTTGTTATTACAGTTGAGATTAATTTGCCTGAGTGATATTACACTGCAATATTATTTAAATCCATGATGGGATGTAAAGCATGCTTCCTTTACTTTTCTGTGTTCTGGATCCTCATAGATGTGGCAGGGGAATCAGTGTTTCTGATGTCCCTGTAAAAAGAATAACCTGACATAAAAGATGGATCCCAAAGGACTGAACAAACAAACTGACAGACCAGCTGTCACAGCACACAGAAAACGGTGAAGGAGAAGGTATGTGAACTCTTCACTGGCCTGCAAAATTCTCACAGTTGTTCAGGCAAGGAAATTCTTTCCCTTTCTATGATCCTAAAGATTAAATCACAACTGATCAAATTCAAGCATTTTATATTTTAGTCATTCCAGGAATGGCTGAAGGACACTTTAAAGTCACGCAAACAGACAATCCCTGCTAAGCATGCAGGTGTTTCAACTGCCTGCTCTTCCAGCACCTGAGAGCCTGTTCAGATAGGAGAATATATGTTCCTGTGTGCTGAGTCACCTCTTTGCAGGGTATCTGGGAAGAGCTTTGTGTGCTGGAGGTGCTCCAGTCACACGAGGGATCTCAAGCTGTTGCATGTTATGTTTGCAGTTGAGGAATGTGCCTTTTGGTAGGCCTGTTTTCCATAAAGAAATCACAAAGCTGAGTGAGTAGACAAGAAACTATCAAATGAATGTCAGTGTAAAAAATGTGAAGCAATTATTCTCGAGGAAAAATATTTTAATCTGTCCTTGTAGGGATCTGAACTTGTAACTGGCAGTTATGCCTCAGAGAAGAGAGCTAACAATCATCACCAGTACTTCTCTGAAGTCATTAACTTAATATACAGTAGCAGTCAAAAGGAAGAAAAAAGGTCAAACATCAGAAAAGGGCATTGAGAACATAACAGAAAGCGTAATTTTGCCGCAGTGCAAAATCTCACACATCTTGCTCGCTCTCTGAAGTTTGATTCTCACATCATAAGGAGTCATGTTGGAATTAGAAGAGGTGCAGAAAAAGGTGGGAGAAGTGATTAAGGCTGTCAAGTAATTGTATTGAAAGGAGAGACTTAAAGGGCTAAATCCTAAACTTTGAGTGGAAAACTCTCCATGAGAAATGTGAAGGTAATCAATGAAGTGAATGCAGAGTGCTAACTCACCAAACCCTTCACCGTCCTGAAATTCATTGCAACAAATATTGCAGACAGTTTCAGCAGAGAATACAAAGAACTAGAAACTCTGAAAAATCAGTCTAATAGTTTATTAAAGAAAATAAACAGGGATTCCTTAATCAATTACTCTGGACATTGGAGGACTAATGGGGAGATAGTGGCCAAGAATGCATGATCTCCCTGAAAGCATCTCCTAGACGGTGATGGAGGCGCAATGCTGGTCCAGCATGATGGGGTATTTCTTATATTTTTATTTTCAACACTGAGTCCTACTGAGATGTAATTTGCATTTGCTTCAGAGCATCCCAGTCTTCTCCCTTTTCCGCAGCCTCATGTACAAGAGCCAGCTGGTCTGCAGATTACAGAGCAGCAGATAGGTCAATCCAATACTTCTGATGTGGGGGGTGACGGAGTACTAGAGAGACTGTAACAGTATGTAGGAAGTGCATGAGAATCTCAGGCACCTTCTAGAGAGTGAGAGATGTAGTCAAATGATTAAGTCATCTGCTCCATATCACACTTGGCTATTTAAGGACTTCTGTCAGAGGAAAGCATTTCAAACACCAGGCTGAGAAGCAGTAATAACAAAAAAAATATAAATTATTCCTTCTGATTCCTTCTGTTCTCTTTTTGGCTCCCACAACAGCAATTGTTGAGAGTACGATTATGGGAAGCCATGAGCAAGCTTAAAATCTGTGCCCTACTTAACCACCTCTGATTTTTGTATGTGGGAAGGAAGTGGCCTAAATCTGACCCATCTAATATATATAATATATTCTATGGCATGTAATGTTTTGACAGCTTAAGTAGATATATGAGCACTGAATTGGTAAATCGTTCAAATCAAAACTGGTATGCCTCCTATCTAAGTATTGCAAGTTCTGGTTTTATTCAGATAATTGTGTTTATTTTTTCTTTTCCAACAAGATAATTGTGCATATTACTTCAGTCTCTGGTATGTGTTAGTCTTGTCCAGGTTTTTTTTAATGCACTCTCATGAAATTTTAGATACAGATATCATCTGTGTTGGTAATGGGGAATGTAGGTGCTGGACAGGAGCAGAAGATTGAGAATCTACTTTTCCTGCCTCACAAACATATTGTTTATGTCAGAATTTTTTTCCCCAAGTACAACGTTATGTGGACTGTGTGAATACATCACAAATGAGCTGATCTTCATAATGTGTTTGCTAAGAACATTTCATTCTATAAATCAGGAGCTAAGCCACAGAGAAATTTGTGTTTTGTCAGGAGAAGTCAGCGGCGGAGAGATAAGAAGTAGCTCTNTAGAAACTCTGAAAAATCAGTCTAATAGTTTATGAAAGAAAATAAACAGAGATTCGTTAATCAATTACTCTGGACATGGGAGGACTAAAGGGGAGATAGTGACCAAGAATGCATGCTCTCCCTGAATAGCATCTCCTAGACAGTGATGGAGGCACAATACTGGTCCAGCATGATGGGGTGTTTCTTATATTTTTATTTTCAGCACTGAGTCCTACTGAGATGTATTTTGCATCTGCTTCAGAGCATCCCAGTCTTCTNAATTTTAGATACAGATATCATCTGTGTTGGTAATGGGGAATGTAGGTGCTGGACAGGAGCAGAAGATTGAGAATCTACTTTTCCTGCCTCACAAACATATTGTTTATGTCAGAATTTTTTTCCCCAAGTACAACGTTATGTGGACTGTGTGAATACATCACAAATGAGCTGATCTTCATAATGTGTTTGCTAAGAACATTTCATTCTATAAATCAGGAGCTAAGCCACAGAGAAATTTGTGTTTTGTCAGGAGAAGTCAGCGGCGGAGAGATAAGAAGTAGCTCTGGAGTGCCTTAACCGCAGAGCTGCTATACATCAGTGGAAATGATGAGCCATGGAGCAAGTAATTTGGTGAGTTCAATGCAACTGCAGAGCACTTCCAGGGACACAATTTGAAGGAGAAAGATGAGTTTTATCTGCAATTTCAAATCTTCTCTAATAATGATACAATTTGGCACACATCAGATAATTTTCTTCCAAATACTTAAGAGTCCTTCATCATGCCTGTTACATAGGTAAGGGGTATAACGGGAATTATACCACTGGAAACCTACACAAGGAGAGATTCTAGGTCTGTTTTTAGGAAAGCTCACAATAGATCCCAGAGGCTTGGACCTTCAGTCATTTGTTTTAGTCACATGAAAATTTATGATTTAATTATTTCTTTAGTGTTCCCCTCCTCTTCCCTTTTTCTCTTTCTACATTTCTTTCCTCAACACTATTTTTCCTTTGCCCAGTAAATGCTTGTTGCTCTTGACAGCTCAGCCTCCAAGTCTTAAACAATTTTGTATCCCTGCTAAAGCCTTTTCTGACTCCTGAACCCCCACTTATGAGCTGGCTGATTGGGGAAACTGTATTAATACTCAAGAACATTGTTCTCATACCGTACAGAGAGAGAACCAAGGGGATCAGGAGTCTATCCTGCTCATGCTTTATTCATGTGCAAGTCTGACAGGCAAATAATTGCTGCCCTTGCTCACAGACAACGAATTAACTCCTTGGAAATACTGCTTCCTGCGTTCCTACATCTTATCCTCAGGCCTGGGATCAACAGGAACTGTGAGCAGATGTGCTTGCTAGTCTGTACAAATAGCAATCTACGTTCTGCAACAGTGCTGTAGTGTCAAATTATTTTCGAAAAAGAAATCTATGTGAAAAATATTACATATATCTCTCCATAATGCCTTTCCCTCTTAAAGCATCATCAGGAATACGGGTCAAAAATTTACTATGGAGATACCAAAGGCTACAGAAGTGGACTGTTACCTCTGTCAGTGGCTATCTTGATGGATAAGTAAGAAGATAAAAGATATGAACATGATTTTGTGGCACTTAACAAACATGAAACTTGAATTCAGGTGCTGAAAGGAATCTCTGTCTAGAAATAGTCTTTGCTCTTTCCCTCATTGGTTTCATTTTGTTGCTGATCTTCTCCTGCCTTTTACCTTTATTCTCTTCTTCTTTGGCATCTGTATTACCTCTCTTCCCAGAATTTGATAGGCATTGCTATGGAGGTCTTCTGTGAAGCCTGGGAAGGCAAGGTGAGGTTAGAGAGACATCCTGCAACATACTTAAAACAGAGTTGAGGAAGCTGCTGAAGGATCCCTGCACTCATTTGGTTTTAGCCTTGAAAGCTCAGTTAAGCTACTTGTTCCTTCGGATTGCTAGAACTCAGAGGAGTAACAAAAGTGATTAAATAGATAAAAAAGTGAAAAGCTACTTTTATGAAACAGATGTTGGCACAGCTTTCTGAAAAAAATACCAATCCTGTTATTTCCCAAACCCATGATAAGGAGAATGGCTGAAGGAACCTTGCTCATTCACAAACTCTAATTATGAGTGCAAGTTCATGTTGATTGAATGACTGAGACAGGGTTATGTGTGTCACTTTCTCCCATTTAATGATTCACATTAGAGTGGCCTAAAAACAAAGTTCCCATTGTCTTTAATTCCCTGTGATATGATGCAAAACTGAAGAGGAA
Organism: Calyptomena viridis; assembly: GCA_013390005.1. Lineage (NCBI taxonomy): Eukaryota > Metazoa > Chordata > Aves > Passeriformes > Eurylaimidae > Calyptomena > Calyptomena viridis. Next base: position 158,629 of record WEIV01026838.1, read on the forward strand.
AAATGGTAACTCAAGGCAGAGAACATTCCATTTTTGCAGAGGATCTCTCAAGGAATGGACAGGAACAATAATTAAGTATCAAGGTCTGTTTCACCAATCACTCTTATCCTTGTATTGAGATGAGCATCTCTCTGTAGTCATAAAATTACAGTAAAAGGTGAATTCTGATACACTCATTAGAAAATATATGACAGGAAAAAAATTGTTAACTATGGAGAAAAGCAAAACACACCATTTTAATGTTAAATCTTTATATCTTATTTCTACACAAGTTCTCTCTGGTCGCACAGCCAAGTCTAAGAGATCCCTTTACAACTTTCATACTTAGACTTTTGGGTATGTAAATAATGAAAATCATCCAAATTTTTAAGATGGCCAAGGAATCAGATAAGTAGTATGTTCCTCACTACTTTTTTTTCTTTTGTCGTTATTTATGGAATTGTTTTAACGTTACCAGGATTTTGCCTATTTTCTCCTGTAAGTATCAGATCTTATGTTATTACTCTTCTGACTCCAGCCTGGCATAACTCATTCTACTGCAGCATCATCCATGAGGATGAAGATGTAGATATTGTAGATATACGCATCCTATTCAAAACCCTGAAATTAGCTTGATTGGTTGGAGTACAGTGATAATAATGCCAAGATTGTGGGTTTGATCCCCTGCAGGGGCCATTCACTTATGAGTTGGACTTGATGATCCTTGTGGGTCCCTTCCAATTCATAACATTCTGTGATTCTGTGATAAAAATCAACAACTGGTTTCCATTTCTCCCTTAAAAATCTTTCAGAGATCCAGGCACATTCTTACATCAAAGAAAGGTTTATTATTTGGAAAGCGTTCAAGTAGAAAACTATTTAGGTAGAAGATAAAATAATGTGATCATTAATGACTTTTTTTGAAGTCACGATATATATCTGGTCTATATTTTAACTAATAGTATTTTTGTTTCTGTGGTTACTCAGAACTTCATAAGAGTAATTTAATGTGAACTGGGTCTGAATCCTTGCCTACATAGGCTTCCAAATGAAGTACAGCAGCACATTCAAATGCCACAAGGAAACCACTAGACGTACCCACGCTGTCTGTGGGGCAGAACACGGAGTCTGCCATTGAGCCCAAATTGTCTGCACAGTCAGTGAATCTGGAAACACGGCCCCACATGTGGTGGGACAGTGCCTAATGGAGCGCACAAACTCCTGTGTGCCTGAAGACCCAAGGTGAGTTAACATCACACTGGCATATCCAGGCAGGCTGGCTGCTGCCTGGCTGCAAGTGTCCACAAGCCGCCCACATCAGTAAGAGACAGGCAGGTTGCTGCATGCTCACAGCCACTTCCAAATCTGCTTTTAGAAGAGGTGTGAACATAGCTGCAAGGGATGATTCATAGCTGCCTCTTTTCAGTTTATCACACAGTCCCAGGTGGCTGGGGAGGGGGGACCCAGTGCGTAACGTGGAGAATGAAACTGATGTTATCAAAATGGTGAGGAAAAAAGAATAGATAAAGTAATAAGCATGTAGCACCTGTGTTATGTAGTGGTGAAAAGGGGGAACCATGCAGCATGGGCAGGCTAAGGAATTAGCATTGAGAGACATTGAGCATCTGTACAGGGAAGAATGGTTTGCAACTCATCAAGGTTGCACTCATCAACTATGGCATGTTCACGTCACAGTGAACATGCCAGCTCACTAGGATGCCATTAAGAAAGGTGCTCAGACTCTTTAAAGTATAGCTTAAAATGCCAGTTGTTCGGGTTAATGCTATAAAGAAGCAGGTTAGTCTTGATGATCTTGGAGGTCTTTTACAACATTAATGATTCTGTGATTCTATTATTCTATAATAGCAAGTGATAGAGGAGTTCAGATGTGTCAAGCATGTTCAGCTTTGGGTGGGCATACAAAGAGTGAAGTGTATTTTCTATGATGCATTTTCTGTGTGTCTCAGACATGTAGCAGTGTCATCTGAAAAGTTTTCAGAGCAACTACCCTCACAAATATTTTCACCGTCTGTGCCCTTCTGTCATCACCTCTGGTACTGATCCTGCCATGGCTTGTACCAAGGGAAGCTGAGGAGTTTCTTCAAAGGCAGCCTTTTGTAATTTTCCCCAGTTTCATGGAAAAAGAAGCATAAGGTTCCCGTTTAAAAAAGAGAGAGGTTGACTGAGTTCCAATTCTCAGAAAAATATCAAACTGGGTATTTAAACAATGCGTTTGTAATTACTGGAAGGCCACAGTAATAAGTAAATAGCAGAGAGAGCTTATAAAGAACAAGTGACGTAGTTCTAATCTAATTTCGCCCTATAACACAGTAATTGGCCATGTGGATACTGGAGAAATAGTAAATGGCTATCTCAATTTGGTCTTAGATGATATAAGCAACTTGGGGATATGTGGTGAAGTAAATCTAATAACATGGTGACTGGAAAACTGATTAGAAAACTACTCAAAGCATAGTTACTAGTATTGCTCTGTCAAAATTGATGACTATATTAAGCACGTTCAGAAAAGCCTTTCCCTAAATCAATATTTTCCCCATTTTCACTAGTGACTTAGATAGTGGGGAAAACAGAGTATTTCATTTTATTATTGCAATAATAAATAAATAAATTATGTTTCAGTAAGGACAAGCACAAAGTAGTATACGTTGAAATAATTATTTGCATTAGTAAAAGATGGAGAACAAAGAGTTAAATGGCCTTTCTGGGGGATTTAGTAGATCGAAATCGGAATATAAGGAAGGATACAAAAAAATGAATAAGACACCTTAAAAGTATGCATCATGACTCTCCTAGTTAGCTCTGGCAAGACCTCATCTGGAGCCTTATACTCAGGCTTCAGCAGCCCTTTTTAAGAAATCTTTGAACCTGAGGGAAGTAGCAAAGATGATCAAAAGCCTAGAAAATCTGACCTCTGAGACTGAAAGGATGAGGTTTGTTTAGTCTAGGGAAGGGACAACTGAGGAGAGATGTGAGAACAGTCTTTAAGTGCACAGAGACTGCTGTGGAAAGGTTAGAAACAAATTGTTCTTCGTGTTTATTGGCAGTCAAGAAAAAAATATAATATGCTTAAACTGCAGTGCAGGGAATTCAGGTCAGACACAAGGGAAGACTTCCCAGCTGTAAAATGATTAAGCACTGGAATAGATTTCTCAGCAGATACAATACTTCAGGGCTCTTTGATGCACTTCCAGGCTTCTTACATGGTATGAAGAATCTCTCCTCAACAGTTCCGTTTAGAAAATATTTTGTGTAAATGGAAATGAGAGGTGCTAGAAGGCCAGGTGTGGGGACAAGTTCATATTATGGCTTAGGTGGAGCTGGGTCAGGGGAAAATTCATGCAGGAAGAATAAGGTGGTGTGAACACATTGGGTTACTCAAAAGTAGAGGAGAAGAAAATGGACCTAAAACCAAATGAGGTTTTTGGCAGGGTGTGAGCCCCACCATGTCTCCAAATAAGGAGAGTAAGTGGGCCACTACACTTGATACTTAAACATCTGAAACTGTAAATATAATCAAAATATCCTGACTTTTCTAATTTTGTGTCATTACCCAAATAATGCATAGGATGTTTAATAAAACCATCTTTATAAATATCCACCATTTGATTAGGTGTCTGTCAATGGTGCATTACATGGTAAAGGTCAATTGCATTATGTTTCATGATCTTGCTGACAGAAGAGGTGCAAAAAGATTTTATGCCATAAATGGTGTTTTAAGAGCAAAACATAGGCTTTTGAAGAAATCATTTCCTTTCACAATGCTTAGAGTACACACGCTAGTCTACACATATGTCAACTTGCTGTTCTGAAAGATTTATCTCTCATTATCTCATACATTGTTGAGGCTCTTTGGGAATTCATGCTTTGTGCATTTGGCTGACAAAGCAAACTTTTGCTTGAGTATTCAGTATTTTATGCTGTTTAGTGCTAACCACAGCTGTCTAAGGCCACATGGTAATTCTTGTTAAAAAAATTAATTGAATTGCATCAGCAGAATATTTTAGGGACATTCGTAATGAAATCCTAAACTTTATAAATTTCCTGGGAAAGTTTGCTTTCTGCCTAATTATGCATAGTGCACTAGTGTCACCATACTATTTCACTTGTAACAGTGAACTGATAACAGAATAGTAGACAAAATTATGTCTAATGTAGAGGAAAGCTACAGCTGTGGCTAAGTACAGAAGTTACAATGTTTTATTCAAATCCAGCTAATCCAAAGATCTCCCTTTCAGATGAACATAACCTTTCTCAAAATGTATTTATATGACTAAAACAAAATAGAGCTGAAGTAACAGGAATGGAGTTTAGACCTAATTGATGATGTGAAGGTAAGTAACCTGTACTGTGAATGTGTTTAAAATGCTATATTGGATGTGTATTGATGTGTGATAACTGTACCTAGAAATTCCCTTCAAAAATATGTTCTTAGCTAAGTGTGTTTGCACAGCAAGAATGAGTTTCTGCCTCAAAGGGTTTCCAAACTAAATGAATAAGAAAGAAAGGTGGTGGGAGTATGCAGAGAAATGAGCATGTTCAGGATTTTGTAGCCCGGGAGTTGGAAATATTATCAGCAGTGTTTCTGAGTCCCAGTTCAGTGACATAGTGAAGCACATCACCTGAAGAAACCTAAGTTTTACACATAAATACTTCTTGAATGTCTAACTGCATCTGGCTTGGTCATAATATTTGCCTTGTTGATTTCAAAAGAAAACTCACATGAATAGGGTAAGACAATTTAGCCCTGTGGTTTTATAGTCTTTCATCTCTTTAGGCTGACATATACCCCTTCTTTCTTTTACAGACATATCAAACCTGATAGACAAATTCCACATAAAGATACCTCGTGAAGGTAGTAAGTCTTCCTCAGACTTTCTCCACTTTTCTATCATTCTATTCTCCCTTTACATTGCCTGTTCTTGTAAGTAATTATATACAGTTTCTGGTGACACAGAGAATCTTTCTACTCTTTATTACAGAACTCTTTTCAGCGTTACTGCTGCCCTACAAATAGTCCTTTCCATTTCTAGTATTATTTCCATGTGTTTCAGATTATTTTCCCCCAATACGTTAGCTTGTAAAACACATTCTTGTTACAGTTGTTTTCCACCCGTGATTTAGTTGCATTACAGTTGATCTGTCTACACCGTTATTTGTATCTCCTAATAAATTAGAATCATATTGTAGCCTTTTACTATATTCTACATTGGGCATTTTTAAATCCTAATCAAGAAACATGATGGCTTTGTATCTGATCTCATTGGCATAGCACGTGGAGATTGCCTTAATCTCCACCTTTACTTTCCTCCTCCTTCATCTTCCTAATTTTCTTTACCTTACTTCTCTGCTTCTTCTTCAAAAAGTCACATATATGTAGACATCACCATGCATGCTGAAAAAAAGTCACGTATTGATCTGAACTCTGTTTTTCTACTAGTCATGGCTTTTTTAAGGAAAGATCACCTGAAATTAGTCTGTTCTGCCAAGGATTAATATACCCCCATTTACTTTATTTCATACATTGGTCCGTCAGTCACAAGGTTTGCGTTAATCCTTTATATTGTCACAGCCCTGAGATATTTTTTTCTTCAGTTCTTTGGTGGAATTGAGCGACTAAATCTGTGCTCTATACAGTTCACAGATAATGAAAATGTTTGCAGAATCATTAATATTTGTCTTTTTCTGAAAATAAGGCCACTAATCAATGTCTATGGTGACTCAAATTAAGTACCTACCCATTACTAAGAATTTCACCCATGACTGCTTCTGTAATAATGCTATAATGCCATGGAAAACAAAGTGTAGGGTTCAAAACAATGCTTGTAGTGACCTGGAGAAGGTTATCCTTTTTTTCTGTATGGTCCAATGTAAAATAATCAGGTGATCTACTGTAAAATACTGCCTCCCACTGCACGTTCTGCTTTTCTATAGTGTTTAACATAATAACCTTTCAAACATCCTGAAGCAAATAAAAGCAAATGAAAGTAATATCAAAGTATTCTGGTATCTGAAGCTTTAGTAAAAAAAAGAATAATTTGTTAAGGAGCTACTAATTTATTTCCTAGTTGTTGCCTGTCATTTCATCTCTCGTGAATCTTGTGGTAACTGGAAAGTAAAAGTTGAATTGCAAGACTGTGGTATATTCAGCATGACTACGATCAGTCACAATTCACACTATTTGTATTAAAGAAAAAGATGGGTTTGCGTTTAAATATAAGGGTTGGAGTCAGATCTGGGTTTATCTAATGACTGGATCACACATTCCCATAAAACTCAGTGATGTCTCCCTTAGAACCTGATCTGTCCACCTGCACATTGAATAAAACTGTTATTCTGGCAGCAATCACTATTCAGTGGCTGCCTAAGGGCATGGCAGCCCGGACCCCGCGGCAGCATAGAGATTGTTGAAACAAGAATGAAAAAACTAGAAAAACTAGAAGAATGAGCACTAATTGTGAGTTAATGACTTCAGGAACTGAACAATGTTGTTGCGACCTTAAGTAGAATCCCTCTAATTCTACTCTAGGTAGAATTAGCTCACACCGGTCTGTCTCAGGCCTCTCACATAATGCAGCAAAGGTCTGAGGGATTAAAACTGGTCTTTTGCATCTTTGAACATTAGGGTTCATCTATTTTGGCACTTCAATGCCAATCAGTGCACTTGTGAAATACATCTCCTCATAGCTCCTGCCTGCTTGTGCGCTTTGGTTTGCATCATGGAGAAGCTGCAGAGTGTGCAAAACAGCATCCTTCTGGATTAAGCTTAGGCGGGAGATTTTCCACGAGCACATCTAATGCATTTGAACTGCTAATAAACATTCATTCCATGGGATGACACCAGTGCTGCACGTAAAACACGCTGTATCGAGGCTGGGCCCTCTGCAGTGTTTCATTCTGCAGATCCAATTCTATTGCACTTACTGCAAATATAAGCATAGCCAAAAAATATACTTGCTGCCTAATCTGTGAGTTTCCACTACAAAAAGCATTAAAACAAAAGATTATTGAGATGACTTTATCAATGATGGAACTCTGTAGATTTCACTGGCATTACACCTGGAATGTTAGTTAACCAATGACAACATGAATGTGGATCAAATCATTAATACAGTCAAAGCTGATATAAGATGTCAGCTCTTTAGTTATACACCACATCAAGAGAGTGAAGTAAGTATCTTCCAGCAATAATTTATTGAATAATGGGTACTACAAAGTAATTATGAATACAGACATGTATATTTCTGTTAGAAAGCCTATAAATCATACAAACTCTGTTATGGGAGTCACAAAATTACTGATAAAAGACAAACATGTTTACTAAAAGAGAAACCATGCTTAGATTTCAGTTTCTTAAATGCCAGAGAATGACATTACTCACTACCCAGTAGGAAGAAAGATCCTGAATGCAGCAGAGGTTTGATTGACCAAGTGATTGCATTTGGAGCAGATTCATGAGGAAGTTTGCATCCCATTAGTGAAGTGGCTTAGAGGACCATAGGAGCTTGTTCAGTAGATCTGTGCCAATGCAGAGTCCAGTTCCTTTGTTTCTCAGCTATATGGCCAAGAAATATAGTCACAGTACAAGAAACTAGCTGTACAGCATTTGGCATCTTGACAAGCAAGGTAGCTTTAAACAATCTTTGCACCATCTAGTGACACCCCAGAGACTGGAGAAGTGTTTGCTTTAATTTAGACTGCACTGTCTGTAATTTCCCAAGCATTTGCATGGCATTTAACCCTCTTTGAATTTATTCCTTCTGACCTCAGAGTGCTTCTTGTGCTTTGAAAGAGGTCCTAGAGGAAAATTTTTATGGTTGCCTCATTATATTGCTCAGGCAGTCCTTCCCTAGACAAACACATAGATTTTATTCTGTTTATACCATCTGGCACTTTTATTTGTTTTGAATCTTGTATTAGAAAACCTTACCTCCTAAACATAAGGTATTGGCTGCATTAAAACACCTCTGCTGTTTTTACTAGATGGCATATGCTAGTGGTCCTTATCACACAGTCTCAGAGGATATGGCAGAGAATTATCATCTTTTTATAGAGTATTCCCAGCATTGTTTAATGAAATCTGTGGAGAAGGTCTTCTTTGGTCTTAATTTTTTTTCATTTCTGTCTTTCTAAAAGCCTACTTGTTGTCTTTCTTCTTACATTTTATGGCTTTTCCACAAGTACTTCCTCAAGTGGGGGAAAAATATTTCCTGGGTGTAAATTTTCAAGTTTCTTATTACTGTGTGGAACTAGACAAGGATGTTCCAACTGGCCTCATAGAAAAGTCCTAAAAGTTTAAATTTAATTTTGGCCTAAAACTAGAAATCATCTGAGAAAAAAAAAAAAAGGCAACTAACCTTACCCAAAAAGATGGTTTAGTATCGCATTCTGTTTGCCTAAATACTACAGCCCAATGCTTTCCTTTCCCTCTCAGCTGGCCTGTAGTTCTCTGTCCCATAAAAGAGAGCTTTGCTGTCATTTTCCTGTGTTTTTGCTCTTTCTCAGGCACCTCCTTCAGCGTTCAGTACGGCATTGCGAGGTCAGGATCAAACCCTGCTTTTGCGTTCAGCACAGTGAGGGGATTGTGCTCCCCCACCCTTTCCCATTCACTACAGTTTTAGGAGCAGTGCTGTGTTTCAGTGGAGACGTGTGCTGGGTCCTGTGCACTGCTGCTCTGGTACCACGTTTGGTCAGTGCTGTCAGGGCAAGTGGCACTGATGGAGTTTTACAGACTTCGTTTCAGTGTCACTAACAATATAAGGGGCAAAAAGCAAGGATGATTTGAACCCAAGCATACTCGACTGTCTTATTTGTGTAACACGTGAGCACATCCAAATTTCAGATTCAAGAAATGCATCACACATTTTCACATGAAGCGAAAATCCACTTTAGGCATGAATTGTCCTTTCTCTTGTGATTTGTAAAGTAAGCCCCTTGCAGATGCAAAGGGGATGGCAGTAAACAAGATAATTCAGTAAAATCTAATTCATAAAAATGTAAATGTATACTCCCTTCCCTCTGGCAATATATTCCAATGTTTATGTTTCTTTTAAACAGTCTTTAAACCTGCCTCAAAGGAAAAGTTACTCCAAAGTTTGAAAATATCCTCTATTATATTATTTACGAACTCAAATTTTTTCCAGAACCCTATATCATTTTTAAGCTTGTTACCCCAAAAGTCCCATTATGAAACAAACTTTAAAGCTACAGCTGGAAGGTGAGTTTTATACCAATAATATAAAATATAAAGTTCCAGCCCAGCAAACGTGTCTAAATTTAAGTCTATGAATGTTTCTATGAACTCAGTGGAAGTGCTCCCATTTAAGTGAAGTACATCTTAAGTACTAATTAAGTGTTTGAAGACCTGGATCTGAAAGTACCACAATAATAATCATAAGTAAATATTTGTACAGCCTTCCCTTTCTCTAAATGTTTAATTCTTTGAGCATCTTTAGAATTCCTAGCTAAGAAGTTTGTTTTGCAATATTAACAGTTTTGGAGCAAACCCAAAAGCTAGACCTCTGCAGACCTTGCCAATTTTGATTTACATGGGCATCAGCAATTTCTGAGTACTCCAGTTGTGGTTTGTATCCCTGCAACTTAAGATTACTATGCCGTGTTCAACTTAATAAAGACAATTTAGTATCTTCAGTTACAGCGTTATGAAATACAAATGTGTTGTTTTGGGGTTTGACTGAAACCAGAAAGAGGATGAATATCTGCTTATTTGGAAATTCTTAAAGGTAGGTCAAATTTAGAAAAAAAATGCATTTGTTTTGGAGAGGACAATGTCTCCAGCTTGTCTAGGCTAGAAAATCAGACCATGACTGAAAACGTTTAAATTCTTCTATAGACAGAAATTTGCAGTTAAATAAGTGCAAACACAATTAGACCCTTTTAAAGTGTGTTTGTCAGCACAAGCCCACATTTCAGTTGTAACTGCCACACTTTGTTTTAAATATGGCCTATTTTTCTTATCAGAGCCAAAAGGAGGCAAGAGGAAGGAAAATGGGTCTTCCTTAACTATAAAGGCACACAAACCTACCAGCAATTCTGTTCCATAAGGTTAATTTTAAATCAGAACTATTGCATATTACATGTTCAATAGGTTTAGAAATATGTATTCGTTTACTATATATACCATATTTCCTTGTAGTCTGCCTGTGCACATGGGATAGACACCACCCATCAGCATTAGAGTTTCAGAGACTGTCAGAAGTTCACCATGGATGTGTTTAAAACATCTACAGCTTTTGAGGAAGAAAAACAGACACTTTGCAACCAAGTACAGTATATGAGAACTGAAAGCAAGTACAGGCTTGCTGCTGTGGTCCCAGCAGTGTTCATGTGTAAATCAATATCAGCTTTTTTAGGAAGTGCTTTTCAAACACTGAGGTGGAGCATGTTTCAAAAGGGGCATATAGAGAACACGTAGATCTCTAGAAATGTCCTTTCAAATACAAGAGTGGTGAGAAAAATGTCTCAAGTTCACATTTTGAGGAGTAGGAAGCATGGCTGTGGCCAATGAACAAACTTCTTAGGAATAAAAGTAATTCTGATGATAACATGGTGCATTCATATACATGTGGAGACAAGTGTGACTGTTAGTGGGTGGAGGTTAGCTGTACATATCTGGGCAGGATGCACTGACCACCACCAGGGATCAGAGAGGTCATTTTAATAGGAATTCCACCTATTAATTTACTGAGTGTAACTGATGCAAAAATACCAGGAATTGATGGAATTTTAGTGCAAAAGTTTTCCATTAAAAATCATAGTGTAAATTTGTCAACATTTATGGTATGTCACTTATTGTCTTTACTTTTAAGTAAACCTGCACTTCAGCTCAACATATAAACTCAAAAACATAAAATCAATAATAATAATATATTTTAAATGGCACTAGGAAAGTTAAACGAAATGTAACAAGAGAAGATACAGAGTGACTCCTATTATATCAATTCTAACATCAATTAAATCAAGTTCAACTGCCACATTCAGGGTCTACAATAAAGGGGAAAGAAAGCATCCATTTGGAAAAATCTATATTACCAGATTCTTTAAAAAAAACTGCATCTTGAAAGCTACTCAAAAAATAGAATGAATTATCATAAAACACTTCTACTCAGTGAAGTGAAGTAGCCTCTTGAAGCATACAAATGCCAGCCAACTTCAGATATCCACAACTCTCCTAGTACAACACTGTATGGAAATCTTCCTTCCCCTGGCACACCAATGGGCCTCCCTGCCAGGGCTCTCATAAGATGAGATTGGGTCTGATGGAGGCGTTGTTTCAGGTCATCTTTTTCCTTTCACTGGGCTTCTAGAAAGAGTCTTGTTTCTATTCCTATACTCAAGGTTGCAATAGCAGAAAAAAAAAGTGAAAAAAGCCCAGCATATGAGTCAGGAGAAGGGTCAACAAAAGTCTTTCCTCTTCACTACTCACCTTTTCCATGCTGAGTTTTATTAGACTCTGAGACTAGCTTCCTTTTCAAACACAAAAAACATAGGACAAACACTACGATGCCTTATGTGACCAAGACTTAGGGAAAAACTGTCGAATCAACAGTCTGGGAAACAGCCAAACAAATGCCAATTCTCTCAGTTTTGTTTCTTATAATTGAACCCAAACTATAAAAACTTTGTACTTGTAACAAAACTCAATCTTCTGGAGTAAAAGCCTTCCTTGGAGCAAAAAAAGCTATCTTTTCTTCATCTCTCAAATCAGTCTTTGCCAAGAAAGTATACATAGCTCAAAAGTTAAACAAGATATTTTTGTTCCTAGCTACCCACAAAAGAACATCCTTCAATATTGTTTTGGAAATACTGCAGCACAATTATGATACAGCATAAATCACAGAAAGAATATTTCCTGTAGCCTTTGAAATATTCTAAAGCAGCTTGAGTGAAAGAAAAGCCCTTTATTGTTGCTTAATGCCAAGTGGATATTCCTGTCCAAGAAACCAATTTATGATTAAGATCTCACAAGCAAAAAGTTCTCTTGTGTTTCAAAGACAGAAAATATTACAATGCTTGCATATATTCTGTTTAAAGTAAAACACCCAATAGCTGCAAACAGGACTTCATGACGTGCTGGGAAAGCAAAAGCTTAGGGCCATGTTCAGATCCCAATTGTCACAGTGATTTTAAAGTGGAAAGAAAATTTTGGGGAACAGGAAGGAGAGTCATGAAAGAATAGGGAAAAGGGTACAAAGGGTAACTAAGGGCCTCAAAAGAAGGTCCTTTATTTCAACTCTACTATGAGAAAAATGTGGGAAGTTAAGACAGCCTGCATTTTCTCCCCTCTCCACCCAGTCAGGTTGTCTGAAGGAGCTCTTGAAGACAGAGGAAATGGTTCAAAGGTCCTTTTGTGGAGGACCTTGATCTCCTTGACATCTATCAGATTGCACATTGGCTCGACTTATTAACACAGAAGCAAAACCATGTTTGCGTTTAAGCCAATAGTCAAATTCCCATTTAATTCCCTGACATCATCAAAGGTACTTCAGGAGTTTATCTCAAGATATTTGGTAGACACACAAGGTTTCCATTCAGACTCTGGAAATTCCTGCTTCTTGTCTCAGGATTTGTTCTCAGAACTGGCTTAGTAGATACGCGTATCTCCCCTTTGATAATGAAGACTTATGAAATGCCACTGGAGCATTCTCATTTCTGGCCTTTGCATATGTGAAAGTCTGAATCATCCTGTCTGAGGTAAGGAAATACTATGTGAGTAAATAGCTGCACTGGATCCACAGAAAGGATGAGGTCAAAGGGCTGACATACTTTTTCATAATTTAGGAGGTGCTTCCACATCATTATGCTGTTGTATTTTAGCTGAGGCATTATAGAAACAAAAGGAACAAAAAAACCAAACTTCTGGATAAGAGAAGCTATTTCTGAAATTAATTTTTTTTTCAATCTATGCAAGCTGATTAAGAGTGAATAGACCTTTTTTTTGTTACAAGTGGAGAAATGAGAAAATGAAGATAAACACAGTGTCTCCTTTATTTTGTGTAATAGTCATTTGATATTTTTAATGGTATCATATAAACAAGCAATGAAGTGATCAAAGCTCCAATCTTTAAAAGTGATCAGTATAGAAACAACATTAATGACACAAGGATTCTCCAGATAAATGTCTAGAAATTATGAGTTTAGTAAATACAAACACTCTAAGTACTCCAGTGCTGGGGCCCTTGGAAGCCAGACAGCTGGAATATTATTTAGAAAAGTATTCATAGCTAAATTCCAGACATTTTGAAATGCATTGTATTCGGTACTTACATTTGTGTCCAAACATTGCTAACAGTGCTTTTTAAAGGACATATAAACTGTATAAGATTAAGTTGATTCAAATGGAAATGGCTCACATTCCCATAAAGAAATTACCAAGTTAGAGCACTCTCTTTCAATGTCTTGTAGTTAAAAACATTTCTTTTCCTAATTCTTGAAGAAGATAAGTGGAATATCAGGAAAGGCACACCTTACGCAGGCAATTCAAGTATCTTGTATTTTAAAGGAAATAAAAATTTTCAACTTAGAAGTAGCGACAGCAGGAAACAATGACATGAAGTGGAGAGTAAATAATACGGGTAAGATGAACTAATATGATTTAGAATAAAGTTCCCAGAAGCTCTTCCTAATGTGATTTTCAAAAGTATTGTACTGATTTCTTTGCTTCAACAATGCTTATTCAGTTTCGGCCTGATATAATCAGTTAACTTTGAGGGACTGACACCTAATTAACACAGCTGTGATACTAAAATCAATCTCTCTATACTTCTAGTTGTGCCTCTTAGTATTGACGACTTTAAAATGTGAAGAAGAAAAATATGAAACTACTTTTCAATTAGTTCGACAAATGATAGCATAATAGAGTTCTAAACTCTTTAAAAAAAACCCCTACAGTTATTTCTATAAAGAGTAGATAGTACTTTTCTTCAGATGATGTAACTGTTGTGGCATGTGGTGTCAAGAGACTTCGAAACATAACCAAAGCTGAACACATCTGAAATAAGTATCATGCCAGTTATGTCTTCTGAAGAACAATAGACTTGTGAGAGAACTCTGAAACTGATTCTGCAAAATATCAAACATTGTCAGCCTAATCCAGCAAAATCTTTGGGGAAGGAATTAAATAAATCATTAGGATCACTGAAATCAACAAGAGTGGTCTAGTGATGGGCAGGAGGCTCAGCATGGTGCAGTTTGATATCTCCAATGAGAATAATAAATGCAAAAGTCAATGTTCACTTCCTAATCCTGCTTAGAGGCTATAGGTGTCAGTGACACTCATAAGCAGCACAGCTTTTCTTTATCACTGTTTCCAACTCCAAGAAACCTGAGAAATTACATCTGCTGCCCTGGAAATTTTCTTCAGTCACAGCCACTTTCCAATGCAACCCCATTTTTCTGAATGTAGTGTATTAAAGTATCCAGTGCCAGTAGCTGCCTTAATGTTTCATGTGCCTTGCAGCATAAGAAATAAGGGGAAGCTGTGCAATCCAAAGATGGAAACAGCTTGCTCAAATAACTCAATGCCACTTCACTCGTTGTATATGGTATAATATGTACGTATATAGCATGTATATGTATACATGTACATAGTATATATATAATATGTATGTTCTTTCTCTCTTACCTTCTCTTAAACAACATCTTCACCAATTTCAGCTTGAAATTGAGCCCAAATTAGAAAAAAAAGGCAGAATATATAAATCAGTGACTAGGTGAAAGCTGTATTTATTATGAATAAATAACTATCTGTTTTCACATAGCCCTCAGTCACTTCTAAAAAAAGTTTGATAAACCTAAATGCATCTTCTCTAGCTGAAGACTGAAAGGAATTGCTTCCTCACTGAACATCTGCTCTGCATGCTAAGTCAAACAGGAAAAGAAACCTGCCTGGAAGCGTTATTTTTAACATCTGTAGAAAAGCAGGAAAGCATACTAATAGTCTTCAACCTCAAGACACCAAAACCTTTTTTCTCTTGCTGCTCTTCAAGCTCTGCACAGCTTGGTTTCTTGCCCCTTCTTGCTCTCTGGACAGATGCATAGGGAACTGATGAGGGTATCGTGATGCCTTCAGCCAGTCCTTTGAACTTGTCAAATAGTTGAGTCATTAGGCTTACAATATCAACAGCTTTTCTATCCATGGAGAAAAGGGCTGAATTTATCCTAAAAGCCTCCTCATAAACACTATCTTGTAGATTATTTTTCTGTTTATCAGGAAAGCAGCATTACAAGAGGTGATCCCACCACCCATGAAACGATAATTTCTTGCTACTGTTTATCAGAGTACAGCACTTTCATAACCATTTCCTTCAACACTAGCCATTTAAATATAGTTGCTTTTCTATCTTCCAAGGACACAGCTGTCTCACATCAGAAATGCTATTTTTTAAGAAGTTTCAGTTGCTCTGGCAACAGCCTTTGACAAGTTCTGTCTGCAAGGCTGCAGAGAAGAGAAGAGAAATTGCTCAGAGGAGAGGTCCATGCCCTTCCCACTGATGCTCTGACTGCCATATAAACAGTACCATGTTTCTGAGAGACGTCAGTAAATGTATATCAAAGAGGACATTTTGCTATCAGAAAAGTTGATACTTCTTGAATTTTCTTTCCTTTTTTTAGGCAACATGATAATTATGCATCTGTGTTAGAAATGTCAGTCCAATCTGATTTATTTCTCATTTGGGTCAGACAAACATTCCTTTCTACTAATTAATCTTAACTGTGGATGGTGTCTCTGTAAATTTGCTTCTTCTCTTGCAATCATACCAGATTAAATCCCTCCAGATCACCTCTTTTTCTTTGGATTTTGAGTCGCTAAAATGGTTTCTTTATGGAGACTCTTGCTACTGAATTCCAGGGATCTTCTGGAAAGGGAGTCTTGATTTCATCCCTTCAGTTGCAGAGGGATGTATGAGTGTAGTTCCTATGCTTCTGAAAGTGCTGCTGAAAGATTAGCTGTGAAAATCCTTAAAGATTTTTCTTTCAGAAAGGTGAGATTGTCTCAGATTATACAAAAGCCAGTTTTGGCTAGGTGACTGTACAAACTATGGATTTCTTCTCTCAATCTTTCATTGTATTTCATCTGCTGACACAGTCAGAAAGCAGATATATTAAGAATATTTGAGCTCTCGGGACTTATAAAAGTATCCACAAGATTCTGGTATCACCTAGTAAAGTCAGTGACAAGATTAAACAACATGAGGTCATCATTATGCTCTTGTCTGACAGCACCCAGATGCAAAATTAGTTCTTGGCTGGACGGCAAATTAGGGATCAGGGAAAAATCAGATAATTTAGTAAGGAATCTATGAGTGTCTAATATCTGTCAAAGTGACTCTATTTACACTGTCAACAGCTTATGACAGAAAGTTAAATGTAGGATATAAGTTGCTGTGATTTATTATTTTGTTTGGTGATGTTGAATAGAATGAAAATATGATAAATTCAAGACTGATGAGCGAAAATCTGCTTGCCATTTTCAAAAGCTGCTGCCCACCAGACTGTAGCTCCTGTCCCATATAGTTGCACAAAAGAGTTCATTTGAGACTGAAACCACTGTGAGCCCACAGCAGATGTTACAGCAATCCAGATCTTGCTTCCTAAGTAATGTGGTAAAAGGGTTTTTTTTTCCTCTGTTCCTTTAGGATGAATTCTTTTCCTAACTTGCAGTAACATTTTCAAGTTCTTTTTTCAGCTGTCTTTTGATGATTTTTCCTCTTCTCTTTTATAACACTTTATGTTTCACAATGAAAAGTCTTGTATCAAACATTCCTATAAAATGTGAGGCAGATCCCCCAAAACTGAGATTGCTTTTTAGATAAAATTACAATCCAAAAGTATTAATGGATTTATGGTTCTCTTTAAATGTGTCTTGCTTTCAGCATTTTAAATCTGAATTTTAAAATTTTTACCTAGAAACTGAAACACATGAAATTTTCATCACTTTTTTTTTTCTACAATGAAAACATCTGCAGTCTTTAAGTATCCTTACTTAAATCTCAGGGAGAATCTCAGGGAGCAGCTATTGCAAGACTGTTAAAAAAAAAAAAAAAGAACTGAAAGCACTGATAATGGTACTAATTTTATTAGTGCTGAATCCTTACAAATACATTTCCAGTCAAGAATAAGAATGGAAGAAGTATAATATCAACTTTGTCTCTAAATTTGCATATAAATGACTGGCACGTTTACTTTATGATACACATGAGTATAAAATCCTAATATAAATAATTCTAACACTGCTGCTATATTATCAAAGAAGTAAAGAAGCAGCAGAAGGTTAATGCTGACAGTGTCTTAGAGCATAGCAGTTATAATCAATGCTGAAAACTGCTATATCCATTCTACCAGCAAATACTGGGAGGTTTGTTTTACTGAAGATGATATTCATAGCTCAGCACTGATTTCAACAGTGAATTTGTGACAATTGAAAGTGTCAAAGAGCGTGGCATTTATGGCAGGCAAAAAGCAAGGTTTGCTTATTCATAGACTTAATTAGATGTAAATTGAAGGCTCCCACAAGGATTTTGACCCCACCCTGGGATTCAGAAGTCCAGATCACAAATGGTTTTGCAGACTGCTGCAGCAAAAAAATCAGGAAAAATTAGCTTCTTTCCAGAAGTTTCGGGTCTTGCAAGGCCAGCAAGGATTTAATGAGATTTTTGGAGAAGTCACTGACAAATGTAACAACACATCATGCTGATAAAATAGAAATCCTGTGGGAAAAAAATCATACGTCAACTTCTAATTATTGGTACTACATGGATATGAAGGGATGGAATTAAGGATTTATGGACAACTACGTTATTCCTTTTGCTGGTGTCATCATAATGAAACCTCAATGTAATTTTGTATCATTTTCATATATTTCTTACTGTTCTGTTTAGTAAAGTATTTTTAATCTAATAACTGTTCCATCAATGTGGAAGTGAAACTAGAAATTATACAAGAGCAGAAGATTTGTCTGTCTTTCATTTTATATTGCATTTGATTATTCCCCTCTCAATCTTATATATGTACAGGCAGAATAAAACTGTAGGAATGATTACCACATGGACAGAAATATCAAAATAAACCTATGGATGTTTTTTGGAGTAAATTTTAATGGCTATTTAAATAACATAACACTGGAGTGAAGTTTTAATCTCGTTAGAACTAACTCTCTGTATAGACAGTTTAACAGAAATTCATAGGGACTGTATGCATACAGGGCATTTAAACATGTCAGTAATCCCTGTGAAAAAATAACAAATTCAACTCAAGTGTGTCAATCAGTTATGTTGTTGATCTCTTTCTCACAGACTATGTATTCTCTTCTTCCCAAGATATTCTTTCCACACTTTTGCAGCCCAGTTAACCCTCTGTGAGTTCTGGCTATATGTCTGCTCCGTCATGTCCTGAGAAAACAGAAACTTCCTCCAACACTATGAACAAACAAATAGACAGGTAAGTGGTGCAGGAAAGGTGAGCAGACCACCTAGACTCCTTTAAAGCCCTCTGGGTCTCACATGTTTTGTGTTACTTCACTTTTTAAGAAGGTCTTTTCATCATGAATGATGGGTCTGGTGACTGATAAAGACAAGGAAGTACCAAGAACACAAATGAATTTACTTACTGCCAGCACTTCCAGGGACACAAGTTTGATTATAGCTGTATCAGAGTTGTTACTTCTCCTCTCCACATATATACTTTGTTATTTTTCCTACCAAAGAAATGGACAATGAGAAATGCATTGGCAGTTTATCCAATGAAATATCGTAGTACATGCTTTGTACCTCTAGCATACTAGAGCACACTGTCATTCAAGTTATGAAAACTTTGCAGCTCTCTGTTACAACAGCACAACACTGTAGGGTCTCATCTTCCACTAACAAGTTAGAACTTGCTAATGCATCTCCTTCCATTACATTGGCTCTGGTCAGTTATTTTTTTGTTTCCCTGCGCTCAACACAGTTAGAAGTTTTTATCTAATCAGCCAAAATATTCTGACAGCAGTTTTCCACCATTTTGAGAGAATAGACTATACAAACCTTTGCCACAGACACAGATTTGGGGCATAAATTAGCTATTACATTTTCACTCTTAAGAAAGGAAGCACATTGAGAAATCTTGTCTTCTTTTTCAAAATCATTTAAAGTTATGTTTCAGCTATTTTCTAGTGTGGTTTCAGTATCCTGTTGCTAATTAGAACAATCTTGGATGCCATCTTAAAAAAATAAAGAAGATAAAAGAAAGAAAGGCTATTTTATGGTTCTCTTCATGAGTATAGAATCAGTAGTGTTAAAAGGGGGTGCATTTTTCCATGTGGCTGATAGGACTCCATAATAAATTGCAGTGAGTAGTAATTAAGTTTGATCCTTTTAGTTCTTCCTTTAATATTTCTCTTTTCTTTGCTTGCCACCTCTAGTAATGTTTCTAGAAATGTGAAACACATCAATATCTTCTAACAAGTGTAAATACCATTTCAGCTATAGAATTGATCCCAGAGATCCCATGTAGTGCATGTAGAAGCTCTGGATGACATGTTTACAGTATTTCAGAACCATTGATGAATCATTCTGTTAGTTTCATAAAGCTATAAATGTTCAGTATAAACAAGGCATTGGTAAGACATGAATCTTCTCACTGAATCAACACTCTTACACGTAGGAGAATGCATTCTGGAAAATACCACATTATCTACAAATGGGTTAACTCTCCAATTCCCCGAAGAAAAAATATGTATATTACATTAGCAGAGTTTAAGTGTTTTTCTTTTGCTTAAATTTACTGTTTTCTCAAATATTACAATTTAATCTCTTACTGTTCATTTCCTGCTATATGCAGAATTTCTTGCTTGTTTGTAAATATATCCTGTCTGCACCAGCTGGCAAAAAGTTTCCAAACAAAGTTTGTGATTTAGATTTAAGCTACATGAGCCTGAAAGTAAATGTGGACCCATTTAACAGCAAAATGGCTGCCTTCCCTGCATCTAATGAATCCATTGAATTTCATCTTACTCCCTTTAAAGGGTAGACTCTGATGTCTTTGCTTTCTCCAAGACAGGCCCTCATATCTAAGAAACAACTGAACCTCAGCAGCCCTCTCAGGCAGCTGTACATCCTGTTCCTTCTCCCAGGAGCCTGGGGAGAAGCTGGTAGAAAACCTTAGAAAAAGATGTTGCCTGCTCTAAAAATATCAGTCATTTTAATTTCCTGAGGCTTCTAGCATCTCATTGAACTATCAGGGAATCTAAATAAATAGAGACCTAATGGAGTGCTCAGATCAGCCAAGTAAAACATAACTCTATAACACTGTTCTCAGGAAATCTCTTCTGATGGATAATAGACAACTGAGCACCACCAAAACTTCCAGTCTGTCCTTCCTCTTCCTCCTCTGTTTGAGCATCTTGCTCAAACCCAACACCAGTGTCAGCACCTCTTTTTGTCAGGTTGTTTGGAAATGAGAGCAGATTCCTTCCTGAGCACGTTAATGTAACAGCACAGAGCATTTGGCTCTGGGTTTTCACTTGGCACCACAATGCCAAATCCCACATCCCAGTTTTGCTTTAGAAGGTATTAAGGAGCTGCTGGGAACAAACTACCATTTAGCACTGTGGCTGACCACCAAATCAAACCAAATTGAGTCATTTATTCAATACTGCAGATATACTGACCAAAAATAGGCTTAATGGTCACTGGCATTGTCTTTCCCAAATGCCTTTTGTTACCACTGTGAGGTAATTACTCACTAAAGTGACTAATAAGCCACATTCATTGTTCTTCTTTGTATTTGGGAATAAAAATATGTATATTATAAAGCAATATATGTAGATGGTTAAAACTTTTTACACCAGCAGGGAGAATTTCAGTCAGGATGAGTAACTAATTAATTCTCCTTCAGGGAGTTGCAGGGTGTTTTTCAACATTAAAATGCACATTTTACACATGTAACTCCCATATTTTTGGTTTGTTGATATGAAAAAAGTATAATTTTATCCATATTTGAAGGCCATTTTACACCTCTAAAATGGCATCTCAGGAAGACATTGTGAATGCAAAGGAAGACATTGCGAATGCAGAGGAAGACAGAGCTTGCCCCTCCATCACCAGCATGGAGTTTACTCTGGAACAGTCTGAACATGGGACACTGGATTATCCCTGGTACTGCATGACTGTGCTAGCCAGCTGCAGTGACAAGGCTTAACTCCTCAACTCTTTTCTTCTATTATTTCCTATCAGCCATTCCTGGCATATTCTGGCACAACATTTTTCCCTATCTTCTCTCAGACTCCTTAGAGATGCCAACAATTTACTCTTCTTGGAACAGGAGGGGTGGTGGTGCCATGGCAGGAGAAGAAATAATGAAAATTAGCTGGAAGGGAGAAAACCCATGCTTCCTCTCTTGCCCAAGAAATTTATGCCTGCTAAGTGTAAGGCAGACATGGCTTACATGGGATATGGGCCACTAGAAACTGCAAGACTTAGTTAGGTTGTCTAATTTTTGTCTCCTCACTCAACTCTAATATAAGCAAGCTGTGTGTAGCATTGTCTCTGGAAACATCATTGGTTCTGGTGAGTTCCACAAATGGAATATAATAAACAAGAGTACATGGAAACTTTGATGGTAGAAATGAGAAAGGAGAAGAGAAACTCATGTTTTTAACAAAATTCCTTTTCCCAAGAATTTGTCAGTAAAGGAGAAGTTTGAGAAAAAGTTTCATGCCTGGTTTATTTTAACAGAGATGTATTGTATCGAGCGAAGTTCATTGCAGCATTTATAGTGGAGAGAAACTGCAAAAACAGTCTTGCTCTCCAAACCTAAGTACCCTTTGGTATCTTTGCTTATTAAAATTATCCAAGGGTAAGAGTCTGTTAGAGTAATGCTCTGGTGGCTCACAGCTTCTGGGATCAATGCTAATTCATTTGCAATGGAAAAAACAAAGATTACCATTACTGAAGTAAATAGCTCTATTTTGAGTGAAAAGCAATGTCAGAACCAAGGGCATTGTACAAACTTAAGCTACGTTGCACATAGGCAGAAATATCAAGAAAGAGGTCCAGAAAATCTACTGCCTCAAAATATTTAATCTTAAAAGTACCTAGAGATCAGAAGCTAGTTAGATATCTAAAGGTAGATACTGTGCATATTTAAAAGAAACCTAATCTGGGAATGTAGCTATGTTGTTACCTAGCTCTTCATGCCTCTTTATCAGATATTCTCTGAAAAATATGTTCAAAGGACATCTGCCACATCACATGTTCAGTTTCTAAGGAGAAGACTGAGAAGAGTGACTTGCTGGGCCATGCCAAGAACTTTGGGAGGAATAGTTCCCTGTCACTTAGAGCAAGCAAGGAGAGGTGTTGATGCTGCTCCCTTGTTTAAAGCACTCAAATGAAAACAAGACAAATCTTTTTCTGCACACCAGAAAGGGTGCAATAAACAGTGCATTTTAAATTTAATGTGTTAGATCACAGAATTGTCTGAGTTGGAAGGGACCCACAAGAATCATCAAGTCCAGCTCTTCAGTGAATGGCCCATACAGGGGATTGAACCCGTGGCTTTGGTATTATTACCACCATTTTAACTAACTGAGCTAATTTCAGTGCCCTTTTTTTGTTGGATGAGACAAAAATAATTCACAAAAATTGGCACTAGAACCCATATCTGCCAGCTTTTAGGGCTGAGGACCCCTATTGCTACCATCTCCAGATCAAGGTTGGAATTTTCTTGCTCTCTTTCTGGCCTAGGACTCTTGCATTCTTAGACACTCCACACAAAATACAGGCAAGACAAAGCTGCTCAGGAATTTGAATGCCCTGAGCAGAGATACTTTGACTGCATGAGGTTCTAGGAAAAGTATGTGTGAGTGAGTGCATATGTGTGTGTGTGTGTGTGAGTGTATGTGTGTGTGTAATTGTGAGTGTGTGATATGGCTGGGGGATACAAGAAGTGAGACCACACCCTGGAAGAGAGAGAAAAAGCAGCTTTAACAAAAGACTGTTCACAGCAGTCTGAACAAAACTGCTGTGTAGACTTGTGGGAAGCCTGGAGAGGTGACTCTTGGATTAAGGTTCTGGCAGAAAGAGTCTTGAAGGGGTAAGTGAAGAAGCTGTCATAGGTTGTTTAATTTTTTTTTGTGGTCAAAGTGGAATTTGTACATTCCTGTAAATCAAGTTGCACAGAAGACATGTGATTAAATCCATTACTAATTTTTCTTCCCAACTGGCAGATCTGAGGAGATCCTGATCTAACAGCTGCTTAGATGAAAACATGCTGCTAGTAGCAGTTGCAAGTTTTCTTCTCTGCTCCGGGGGAATGTGATAGTATTTTAAAGAATTTTCATATTTTTATATTTCAGTGCTGTGTCTGCTACCTCACTACTGCTGCTCCTTTTTTCTGGTATTCAAAGATACTATTATTTTATAAAACCAGACTTCGGTTGTAGTCCACCATTTCGATCCTTTTGTTTTGAAATAACTCAAATAACTCTGAGTTATTCCAAGAAGAAGACAGGTTAGCTTCTCAAATTAGCTGTACTCCTGTAAAGTTTCATTAATTGACTCTAAGTTTGAAGTGAATATTGCAAATCAGATCCCTCAGGTTACACCAATTTTATATAAGAAACAAGAATTAGAGACTCAGCTGACAAGTACAGTCCTTAGAGGTAAATGTTACCTGTCTTCTCTCACAATCAATGCATGGCACATCACCCACTGATAACACAGAGGAAGAGAGGCTGACAGGGAGACATACAACTGAAAGTCCAAAATAGTCTGAGAGGTGCTAAGGCTCCCTTTTGTTAAAGGGAGAAAAGATGGTGAAGAAGTCAGTCAGCTTTCTTTTGAAAGGAGCTTGGAGGCTCCTTTCCTCCCTCTGAGGAAACTCTCTGACTCTTGGAAGGAAGAACCTGTCTACAGAAACAAAGATGGCTCAAGCTTAAGCTAAGTGAATGAACTGCAGGCTGGCTGCTGTGTTGAAAGCAAGTAGTGCTTCCAAGTCAGAGACAAGGAAAGTAAGTAAATAAGTATCTTCCATCAGATTGAAATAACTCAGTAGTACTGACATTTTTTAAGATGTAAATTTAATTTATATACAAATGATCCACACACAAATCGTGCTAGAAGTGAGACAGTGCTCATGATTTACATTTCCTGCTGCACGAGCACCCAGGTGAAATTTCTTCTCACTCACTCTCAGCAGTGGTCTGGGCCTGGCTTAGGCTCAGGCTCAAGCTCAGCTTCCACAGCAGTTCGTGTGGCTCATCCCATCAGCTCCCAGCAATGCAGACTGTGCTCTGCAAGGCTGTGAAAAGACAACATGGAATTTAGCTGAATAAATAGTTTAGCAATGAGTATTACAAAGTAACCTTTTGCTTGGGTCTTTTTTTTTTTTTTAAAAAAAAAAACAACACCAAACCAAACCAGAACAGAACAAAAAAAAAAAAAAAAAAAAAAACCAAACCAGGGGACAGATGCAAGACTGCCAGTTTGTGTGTTTATTTTCCAGTTGCCATAGAAAATAATTGACCTATTTTCTTCCAAGAATAAATATCTTTATTCAAGCTCCCTGAAAAAACAGGCAGCCAAGGCTTGCACTGAGGCCCCACCCGTGCTGTCTGCTGCTACAGCCCACAGCGGACAGATTAAGCTTTACCATTTTTAATGAGGCTTTTGAACTGCTGGATGAAAATGTGTTTCTTACAGTACATTTATCCTGTCGACTCCTACTGTTTCAGAGCAGAGATTTGGTTCTAATAAGAAGCCTATGTAAAGAAGACAAGACATTCAACAAGGTTGTTGCCCCAGCCTCGTTCCTCGCCATTTCTTTAAATCCTCCAAACTTGTAACTAAGACACCTTTCAGAATGCTTCTCCTGGTCATTCCTTTTTCTTTTCCCTGCTCTGGATACATAAGAGTTGATGGCACCAGGATTTCAGCACTAAGTAGATTATCCTTTGTTTCTGGATCATTTTCTTTCTTTCGCTTATGGAAATAAAAATGGAGTTCTTTTGGAACTAGTCATGTAGCTCCCCTCTGAGAACCAGGCCATTTGCTCTGTTATCCTCTCTGTAGCCCCAGAAAATATACTCAGACACTACTCCAGTCACTGTTTCCCTTCATACTGGTTCCTGGATATTTATCTCAGTGCATGTTTTTCATGTTTGCATACTTCTGTCCACTTGAAATCATTCTAAAATTATTTCTGCCACATTACAGGCAATGTTTCTATTTATATATCATGGATTTGTTTTTTCATTGCTGCTAAGCACTGCACTGAATCTCTGAGAGTTTTATCTATTGCTTTGTCTGCAACATGTCTGTTCAATGTTCAGTGGTGTACATGGCAAGTGGTGTACATGGCAGATTGAAAGTGTCTGGAGCACTCCTATCTAATTTTCTGAAAATGTGGAAGCAAATGGTAAAGGCAGCACAAGGATACACAAAATAAAAGAACAGCCTTGTTATTGATTTTATGTACCTGAATAGGTAATTGTTAGGAACAACAATGGCTGCTTCTGTTCTTCTAGTGCAATAGAATGAGCATCTTTGCACCCACCTACTAGGCAGTCAGAAATATGACCCAGAAGGACAACTAGGTATAAAATTCCCCAGAACCATGGGTGCATCTCTGTTGTTCATTGGGCCCTATTTGGACCCAGAATTGCTCCTTTTCCTTGTGTGATTGTAAGGTCTGGCTTGGTAATGAGATCAGGCATATACTAGAGGAGAGAGTCAAGGCATATTCTGCCCCTGAGTGCCAGTTCAAGCACCCCTCTCAGTGGGCACTTTGCTTTGCCTGGACAGTACTGTTCTTCCATCAGGCTGACAGGGATGGCCCTTGGCTTCTCTGTGAGCTGCAGGGATGTGTCTGATGTGCTGCACGCAGCAGGCACTGCAGGTGTGAGTAGTTGTGGTTGTTTAAACCAATCCATCATGTTTGTAAATTCCTTTTAAAAATATGCAAATAATCAAAAACGCTTTCTTAGTGCACATTACAAGATTATATTTCAGACAGTAAATTGGAATTGAGAATAGCTGGAATTTCTGAGGTAAATAAAACTGGTGACCACTGGGAAAAGAAAAGGAAATTGTTATTTACTCAGTGTTGACTGTAACACCAAGTTAAAAAAGGGACGATTCTGATCTTGTGTCATCCCACTAAGTTTTCATGTATGTGAGTTAAGTGATCCCAAAGATGCTATGAGTATCAGCATTCCAGCATGACAAATTGCTTCATGTTCTCCATGGATTGATAGCCAGATAAATAGAGGCAGTGTTTATTTTGTTACACAGCAGACCTTTCAAATATTATCAGTGTGGCATATTTCCTTTGTTTTATTTTATTTCAAGTGGAATTCTATTTAAGACTTTAGGTCACTGCTTTGGGCCGGGTACAGACCTTTAACCAAGCCACTGTAAATAAACGGTAGTGATTTACATGTGATTGCAGATCATGACAATGTCAGGAACATTTTCTTTAAATGCCATGTCACTTTCACCTACTGCCTTCAGGCCAGTGCATGACATGCAGTAAGTGTCGGGCAAAATGTCACATCTGTGAGGAAGAGCTTGTGTGAACGTTAAACTGGAATGTGGAAAAATGGTGTCACGTACCCTGTAATCTAACACTGTTCTTCCCTTAAAAGGGATGTTTTCTCTAAGGAGATATGTGTTTACCAAAATGACTTCTGCTTGAAGTTCAACAGAAATTAAACTTATCTATTTATCCCCAGTTTTCTTGGGAAGCTCTTGCTACAGTAGTTCAATTCCAGGTCCTTGTATATTTTGCTGATGTGATAAGAGCCTTTAACAAATAAACTCAGAAAATGGAAAGGAGAGGAATGAAATTAATTTGTGGTGTGACTTGAGAATAGCAACCTTCTCCTAGGACATGAGAATAGCATCCTACCCCCAAGACTCCAAGTCTTAGGAGAGCTCCTATTCTTACATTTGGAAGGATCCAAGCATAAGAATAGGAAAGGTATCTAGTTATGTTTTAGCGGTGCATAGTCAGTTCAGGAATTTAAAGACTTGTGATGTATTATCTGAAGTGTCTCTTTTCTATTTGTTTTGAATCTGTCACCTGGTAGGTCTATTTGATATCCATAGTTCTGATATTAGAAAAGGCAGGGGACAACTAACTCCTATTCATCTTTTCTTCGCTACTCTGTATGCAGAAGTCTACCACGGCATCTCTCCATTGTTTTCTGGGCTGCATGCAGTGCCTCTCAGAGTAGCCATTGTCTGGCTTCAATGGCCCTTCTTGTCCTTATCTTTGTCTTTTCTCTTCTTACTATAAACTCTTTGAGTTGATGACACTGGAAATGCATAGAGTTTTCAAGTTCTGGGTCCACTATGGATTCATGCCATACTCTTTTCCAAATAATTTCCGGCATTTTAGCAGCTTAACTGTTCCTTAGTAAGGATACCTTTCATAATCTCTCTCCTGAGTGACAGAAACTATTTCTGAATCTAACATGTACATAGGTTTGTTTCTCCCGCAAGCATTACTTTACACTAATGCACAGTTTCATTTGTTTTTCTATTACTGCCTTAACACCATAGGGATCTCCTGCAAACCTTCACAGTCAGCTTTCATTTCGATTACCTTGAACAATATAGTAGCATCAGCAAATTTTGCCACTTCACTGTTTAACCCCTTTTCCAGCTCACTGGTTATATTCTCTAACACTGTTTGCACTTGTTCAGTTGGTGTTTTCAATGGTTTTGAATTCTTATTTCTGATCAGTTTAAGAAATGCCTTTAAGCTGGTACTGAGGAGGTTATAAACAAGATGTTATATGTCACAGTTAACAGTTCAGCTCTTTCAGCTTTGGTCTGGGTGGAGTGTGCTGATATATCTGAAGTCTCTGTGGTAGAAGTCATGCCACCCTTCTAAGCCTTTGATATAGTCATATAGTGTCTATACAGTCTTCATGTTAACTGCAAATATTTACTCTGTATTTGCCACTTTTAGGTTTTTTTTTAATCAGAGTTCTCATTTTTATGTAGCTTCCTTTTTTTTTTTTTCAACCAAGTACTGCTGAAATAAATGGATTTCTGAGACTAGCTGCTCCCCAAAATTGCCATTGCCTTTAGGACTTTGCTGTTGCCTTCTCACTTGTCTGAATACCTGTCCATAACACTTTGTCTTTATGTGCTCCTTTCAAACATGTTGAGAGATTTTGCTCGTGTCCTGTTTTCAACTAAAACTGGGGATCTCATGCCCCCAGTAATGCATTGCCTCATTCAAATGTGATCCTCTGCCTTGCAACTGCTCTTTCTTCCAGTGAAATATTCCCTTCCTGGAACTATTTAACTGGATCGACATTCAACTAGTCCTTTTATTTCTAGGCAGAAGGATAATTGTGTAGTGTCATCTCAGACTCTGAAATTAAGCCGTCAGTCATGCAATGGTGTCATCACACTACATTTGATAAATCAGTCACAGAACTGTTCATACATGTCATTATGTCAGCATCACTGCCTCTGCCCTCAAAACAATCACCTTCTTTATTCCCCCTCTTCATTTGACCTCAGAAGCGAGTCTCCTAAACTCACATTTTCAATGGGTTAGTATAGAACAGGGCACTGAGCTTACTGACCTCACTGAATACTTTATTAGTGAATAAGTAAATTATTAAAATGCATATGGAGAGAAGAAGAAAAAAAGGAAACTGTGCTATAAATAGAACAAACTTGTTGCTTGAGAGTTAAGCAGCCATCCATAGTCATCTTCTAAATTATTTAACTCACTGCTGTAATTCATTAGTTTCTTCCGGTACAAAAAATAGGCACTTGTTTCTATGGCAATCCACTGAATCTACATTTTGCTGAAGATCTAGATAGCCCCTGATATTTCACAGGGGTTTTATCTGTTTAACACAAACCTATAAACTCAAGTTTACCTTTATTTTTCGAAGATATCCTTGAGGTTAGCTCTGGGTCTGTACACTAATGACAGCTATAACATAGTAGAAAAACGAATAAGGGAGACTTAAGTTAGTTTCGTCAGGATGTTGCAGCCACACTAACCTTGACTATAAACCATCTGCAGGCTTCTCATACTAAAACAGTCCTGATATGAATCAGTTTTAATAATGCTTCTGGCTTGTGCACCATTTTAACTGTATCTAAAAGTCCTCCAGGTTTATTGAGTTCAAGAGATATTGTTTTTATTCAGTTTTATTTGCATGAGTCATGTAAAACTTAAGCAATAAGCTGCCCACATGCTATGTACTTTAGAGAGTCCTAAGTGACCTGTAAAGAAGTTTGTGGTAAATCCCTGTATCACAGAGCTTGGCAGACAGACCCAAGTGTAACTGTGAAGCTCAGAACAAATCTTATGTGTGTGTACAAAAGGCCAGAGAAAGAGAATTCTCATTCTTAAATGCTTTCTTCAGGTCTGATTGAAGGGTGGGCCTGGAAGTGGCTGATTCACCAGGAGTTGTGCCACTACTGTACCTTACAAATGGTGCAAGCTGTCTGTCCACAGCTCAGTAAAGTTCACTGCAAGGTCAGTAAACGTATTTTCAACTTGACTCAGCTAAAGTCTTGTGTCTAGGTGCTTGCTATTCTCTTTATTTATTGTCTCATGTGATGAAAAGTATGCATGTTTTAACAAGTCTCCTTGGTTCATAGTGAACTTCTACAGTTGCCACAGTGTTTAATGTTGCTTAAAAGTGGACCGGAAAGTTTTGGGACTGCATCTGCATTATGACTAGTTTGCATTTGGTCTCACTTTAAAGCCAAATCTAGGTGATAACTAGGTCAAGTTTGATGGTACCAAATTCCTGCTGGTATTTCCCAGTCTGGTCAACTTCTTATTTCCCTAGCAAGGAGGAAAATCAGAAGTAGCCTTGAAAAGCATGTCCCATTACATTTTGCTTTGTCTTGAACCAAGTGCTTCCATGATCAATTTGGATCATGATCTTCGAATCTGAATTTATTGGTCACTTCAAAATGTAAAGGATTAAAATGTTATTACTGATGGAACTTGCTGATTCAACAGTATCACCCACACGCCTTTTCAAAACAGGGAACACTTCATATAATTCTGACACTCAACTTCGTGCAAACCAACATAATCTGAGAACCTCTGCATGCACGCTCTTGTTCGCAATCTTAGCACTAAGGACTGCAGGGTCAAAACTACAGTATCTGTCTGATTCCACAATTCAGAATGTTTACATAAAAAAAATAAAAATCAGAGAACACTCTGACATTAGCCTATGAAAAAAAAAGATTCAGGGGTAGGAAACTGGATATAATCTGTGCCACATCATTAAGAGTTGCAGTAGCAGGATAGAAAATAAACATAGCTGATAAAATCGTGTGTAAAATGGTAAACTAAGTAAGACCTCAGAGGTAATCCTGCACATTGGGATTCTAAATATTTGAAGAGAGATGCTCCTGGTGAAGATCCCTCTTAGCTCTACTGCAAATGTCTCTAACTGCTGGCTATTTGGGCATGTGTCAGTTTAATCATAGCGTGTGAGTTAAATGCCAAAAAATTTCTATTAGTTCTGTCATTTCCTACCTTAGAGCCCCAATTTGCCTTCAACTAACAGACATACATCCATAGATGTTGCTTCTATATTTGCAGGATGGAAGAGGTAGTGTGTAAACACTCTGATTTCTTGTTATTTGGCTTGAAGTAGTCACTTTAACCATCCTATCCAAAAATGTCATCGACACTTGCAATTGGTTGCATTTGAATGAATGATCTCATTATAAACATATGCCTTTTGTGTTCCTCTTTCTCAGCATCCTGGGATTTTCCCTTCAAGAAATGGAAATTTGAAATGCAAACTGGGCTTGAAGGTAGTGGCGAGACCCTTCGCAAAGTAAAAACTCAAAGCTTGATAAAGGAACTTTTATAAAACTGGATTTCCTGTCTAGCATGACTGGATGATCTCATTCCTGTAGCTGAACCAGAACAGAGACCTGATTGGAGCTCTCCAGGAATTTGAGGACAAAATGTAATGTCACTGGAAAATGCTGACTTGTCAAAAGCAACATACTCATTAGAAATAGTTTGATTTCAACGAACGTTTTCCAAATCACAGTTGCATTTCCTTTCTGACAAATCATATAAAGGGCAGTTCAGGAGTTTGTGTTTCAAAGGTCTAAAGCTCCAGCCAGCTCTGGCAAAGCTTAAAATGAATTGAGTTGGAAGGAGTTGAAGATCCAAAGTTTACCCTTGCACTTCACAAGATGAAATCCCTCTAATTGCTTGCAGCCTTCACAGTCCTGCATCTGGGCTACACCAGCTGATGACAGCTTCTGCAGACAGCAAGCAAGGCCCATTACTCAGCCCTCCTGACTGAAGGAGACCAGGCAGAAATGATCCAGTATCACAAACTGGTAGCAACAGGAGTGCTCCTCTCATTTCCATCCCCTCAAAACCTTGCTGGGAAAGGGGAAGGGCCAAACAGCACCTGTCTCTGCCAGGTGTCAGGAAGGAGGATGAGAATGTTGTCATTACACATTTGGGAACAAATTTCTCAGAGAGCAATTCTTCATAAATCTTTGTTCCGTGGGTATAGACCTGATTTAGGACTTGAGAGACCAAATTAAATTTTTGACAGGGGATAGGCTAATGACAGACTTGTGGTGGCCTCCATGTAGATTTACTCTGTGTTTATAGAATGTGTAAGGCACAGGTGTGTCTGAGGTCCCCAGATTTCAAGTCCCCTCCCTGTGCACCTGGAGGATTCCCTTCTTGCTGACCTCCCAAGCTGTAACACGGAGCACAGGAGCTCTAGGAGCCTCAGTTCATGCATGCTGTCAGAAGACTTGCCCTCTCCTCAACAGAGAACTGGGTGTCACATGTAGACACTGCAGTTCTCAGGCTGCCTGAGCTGGGATTAGGAGCTGCAAAGCCAGGATACAGGTGGGGTCTTTTGAGTGTCGTGGGCTCTCTGCCACAGAATGGAGTGCTGTGCCTGAATACAGGGCTGTGGCAGCAAACCTGCCAGGGAGTCCCCAGGAGATAAGTCGGCTTCCTTGACTTTTGAAAAAGACAAAAACAAAACAAGAAGACCGAAGAAATCTGGCAAGGGAATGACAATGCCCTTCATTCCAGATCAGAGAGGAAATACTCCATGTTTTGGAGTACGAAAGCCAAAGTTTTAGTCAATTCTAGTTGCAGCCTCAAGGCCTCAGTCTTTGCTACTGCTTAGGCATGACCAGACTCACAGAGGCAGGGCTAGCTGCCTAGTTGCTTCAGCTCTTCACTGGGAAATGTTTCTAATGCATATTCAGACTTTAGAAGAAAAAATATATATGGCTCACACTTTGTCAGTACTTCTCTCCCCTATTTTCCTCAGGACACTGACCTTCCTGTCTCTCTTGCTGAGACTGATCAACCAGAATATTGTCACTGACAAATATAGCTGCCTGTCTCTTTCATAAATGCTTCAATTACCTGAATGTATCACATGAACTTGACCTGAAGGAAAAAAAAGCACTTCACCAGCACTTTCTGTCCTTGTTCTGTGATAACCATAGGAGCAAGACTAAAGAAACGTTGCATCTCATATCCTCAGGAGAATCTGCCAGTCTTAATACTTTTTACTTATCCTGGTGTTAAGTCCACAGACGCCAAGATAGTATCATCATGTATTTCTTCTGAGCCTTGCCCATGTGCAGCTTGTGACAGTAACACACGGCAGAATCTTACGGAAAAAGACTGAGAGGTCACTCACATGCTTGGACTCTCCAATGAGGGCTTTTAAAGTATCCTGGTGAGTAGGATCCAGGTTCCTGCTTCCCCTGACAGCAGCACCTCTTTCTGCCTCTGCTCTCCCTGCTGTCAGTCCTGCAATAATCCCTCACCCCTTGATGGTAAGAGTTCAGCACAGCTCACCTCCTGTTAGTTTTGCAAGCAGAGCATGGTAACCCTCACTGACAACAATGCTCTGTCTTGTGAAACCTAAATAGCTGGAGAAGTATTTGGGGGGACTTATGTGTACAGAGCTTGAAAGTCATCCTGGGCTTTGTTCTCTTGGTCAGAGTGAAAGCTGTTGGTGAAACTAAAGGTTGGAAACCAGAGTTTTGAGCTGTTGTGTGCCATAATCAATCTTTTTAAAATATTCACTGAAAAAAGAACTTCTTTCTGGAGCACATGCTGTTTACATGCTTAGTTCCATGCTGAGATTGATATTTATAGCTGCTATGAATCTTTTAAGGAGAACAGCCTCTTGCTTCAATCAGAGATGAGGCTCTAGTAACACAATACTTGTAGAGGTTGGACAAAACGTGTGGTAGCCTTTCTTTCTTTTTGTTTTGTAGCCAGTGCATGGCAAAGAAAGAAATATAAAATAAACTATACCTGTGCTGATGTCAGTAATTACAGTTACAGATTGCATAAAAAGCAGATGGAGTATCTTTTTCCTAGAGCAATCTCCTAGTTGGCTGCTAGTCTTTCTTATCACTAGTTGTTCATTACTTTGGGGTTTTCAAGAGTTTCATATACATGGGAGAATAAGAAACCTGACCGTTCCATAAAAAGCCACAATAATGGTATGCATTATATGCAACTGATTTATTAATACATTATCAAGCCCATTTTAGCTGTATTTGTAGAAACACAGTGACACCCAGTGGTTGCTAATAAATATAATAGACTAACCCATAATTTATTTGGGGTACTGAATCTGATCATTAACTAAACTAGCTCATATGCATTCCAGTGTGTGCTGTTCACTGAAAAAAACCCTATTTCTGTTTTATATATTTTATTGATGCTCCAAAACTGAAAGAAAATAGAAATATACAAAACTAATCATACAAAGCAAAGAATAACACAAATATCCTAAGTCTGCATCTTTTTAGTTTATATTCTGTACGTTCCTCTGAAAAATTCCTTCAAAAAAAAGAAAACCCTACACCTGTGGATTCTTCCAGCTTCCCATGATTACATGAAGTTAAACTAATGTTTTCGTAGAGCCCTTGCTAAACAAAGTCATATTGGCTCAAGGACAATTCAGTTGTTTTCATTTGTCAGAAAACCTTTGCTAATCAAATCTGTACAGGAAATATTCTCTGTTGTCTTTAGGGAGTCTTTAGGATGGTTTACATTTAATTTATTATTCCATCTTTATTTTACCATTTTGGATAGCAAATCTACTCTTACAATTGACAGCATGTGAAGACCACATCATATTTTAAAGAGCAAATCTGAAGTGTAGATTGTTTTTTCTTTTTCTTTCAGAAATCAAATGAGTCTTAAAAATGGAAACTCAGTACAAGGTTTAATGAAAAAACAAATTGCGCTTGCATCATTTTAACATGTCAGAAGTTTCCTTCTTGAAATTAAGTGAATACTGAGGACTAATTGCTGATTTCTAATCTTTCCATCTGAAATTCTTATTGAATCTTTGCCGAAGATTCACAGGGGCTATTCTTATGTTCTTATGGTCAGCAGAAGGAGGCCAACAGTTTAAGGGCAATTCTGTGCCAGGCACAGACTGTACAGCATTAGTACACTGTGACAGACAAGGCTGTGCACGTTCAAGGGTCAGGGAAGGCAAAGGAGCAGTGAAGCCCAGGCTTCTCTGACGACAGCAGAGAAGCTCCCATTGACATCAGCAGTGCATAACTTTTCATAACTGCCCATGTGTGTTGGCCCAAGTGATTCATGCTGTTGCCCATCTGTCTCAAGGCTGGCAGATACATACTTATGAATTGACTCATGGCACCCTGACTGTTGTGGTATATTATTATACCCACTCATCTTCCAGGCTGCAGCTTTAAGGAAATAGTTGGTTTTGTCCTAGAGCCTGAGGGAAAACCTCCTAATCACCCTTACTTCTTTTCATGTCCTACTGGAAAAGATTTGCTTCCACCAATCACACAAGTTCATCTTCTAATACATATGTCAGAATGGGGGTTATTTAGGCCTTTTTTAGGCTTATCTGTGACTTGACACCTTCTTGCCCTGAGTGCATGAGCTTCTACCAGAATCTCCCAGTGAGCCACCATTGCTGCATAGAGCTAGGTGTTCTCTACATTTGTATTTTGAACCTTCAGTTGGAAGTGTTCTGGAGTAATTCTAAGTACAGAACCCAAGGGAATGTGAACAGAGCTTCTGAGGGCTCTGTATGCCATGAAGAAGAATTAGAAGTAGCTAGATTTCTGCAAGTGTCTCCAGATCAATACAATTCCTCTCTGGATATTGGGATGTTCACAGGCTTGAAGAGAAACAATGCTTTGCTGTTTTCCCTATTATATTCTTACAATTTTGGAGGAAAAAATTTGAGTTTTAACACAAACAAACCTATTATTGTTGTTATTTTCTTGCCTTTTGGCAGGTGGTACCACTTGATACAAATTTCAAGCTAATTTTTGAGGTCTCAGTCTTGAAAGAATTTGAGCAGTCGCAGCTCCCACAAAAGTAACCTGATCCTTCCTGTATACCTATAGTAAAAATCCAGTTAAATAAATTCCGTTAAAAATCCCTGTACAAAA
>WEIV01026838.1:194139-204340 GCA_013390005.1 Calyptomena viridis
AAAAAAAAAAAAACGAAGATCCACAGGAAAAAAATCAAAGGGAAGAGAAAGGAGTAAAGTTAAAGAAGGAAAGGAAACCAAATGCAGAGGAACAAATTTAAAGGATTGATTGCCAGATGGAAAGGCATCTGTACGGCTAGAAATAGTCCCAACCTTACTTTCCTCCTACTGAAACCCAGTATGTTTTCACACAGGAGGACTAACACAATAAGGACATTAATACTCTTCTTGCGTGCTAGCTAGTTATTAGAGACTCAAAATAAGGAAGGTGATCAGAGAATACTTATCACATGCCCAAACTACCCTAATTCAAGGAAACTGCCACCTCAGTGCATCATATGAGGCAGGTCAAGCCTAGGGTGAAGTAAGCTTTCTGTGTAAGAATTTTAATTAGCAATAAGCACAATAAAATACATAAGCTGCTGAAAGTTAACAAGTGCTACTGTTTGAGATTTATGTTCAAATCCATGTTGTGTACTTCCCTTTCCTCAGTGTTAATCGATTAGCAGAATACTGGATAGTAATCAACAAATATTACAGTCATCCTTCTAATCTTATTAACAAACTTGTAAGAAGCATTAAGGACACATTTATACCACTTGTGGGAAACAGTCCAAATACAACGAACCAAAAGCTGCTTATCTATAAGCAAACCCAGCATTATATGGCTGAAGGGGGCCAAGTTAATCAGAGCTATCAAGAGACTAATTCAGGTCCAGAGGGCTGGGAAGGCAGATTAAATGATCGTTCATAAATCATTGAAAGCATACACTATACTGTATTGTAGCAACAAACAATGATCTTCTGTAGGGTGCAGTTTCCTGCTTTCTATGTATCTGTGTTTTGACAGTTTAGGTATCTCATCAGCATCTTTTTATCCTGAAGTTGTGAATGTGTAGCATTATAACTCAGCTTGATAAAGCTAAAGATCATCAGATCTTTAGGAAGGAAGGGGATAGACTGTAAAAACAAACCTAAAATTGTTCATGTTTGCAGGCAGTACTACTGTGCTTACTACGGGCATGTACAAAATATAGAAGCATGTGGTCTGAGATATTGTGAAGGAACTGGGGAAATCAACTGAGAGATTGTGAAAAATCAGATTTATATGTCTCAGTTCCTTTGCTTTATAGGATGGAGGGGAGAACACTGCTGGTTGATTTTTCACTTTAAAAATATTTTAGAGATGTACTGAAATGTGGTGGCTTAGCAAGGAAAACAGCGCACCAAAACGTAAGCTTATCCATCAACTCCACAATGGAACAACTGGGGTCTGGTCTTACTATGCCTTTCTTTTGATAGGATTGAGACTATCCACAGGCTACAACTGACTTCTCTTTAGAACAGTCTTTCAAAGGCTCACTTACCCACTTTTGGAAGTGGTTAAAACACTGCTCTTCAGCTCCTTGGCTTTTTTCCCCGTCACCCAAGATTCCCACTACTTATAATTAGTAAAGAATTCCTCTGATGACTAGAGTTAATGGCACTTGTTCCTGATCTCACAAGACATGGAACACACTCTAGGTCTCTATATAACATAATATTCCACATTTCCAGTGCCTGGTTTTCCATTGCTATGCACTATAGTATTTACTGACATCCGCACAAATGGAGGGCAAAAGGCTGTCATTGTGATGCAGTCCCTCTGGAAAAATGACATTCTGGGATAAAAGACAACACAACACATTAGGAAGAAGAGAAAGGTCCTTTAATTACAATAATTAAATTATGAGTGGTTTTGTTAATTTTTTCATATAAAACAGAAAGTCTTCAGTTTGGAACAATAAGGCTGAATAGCACAAGAGGCTAAAAACAAGTAAAGTCAGCAGCTCAGTTTCATAGCACTGCCCAATCAATTGTACGGATTTGTCCCCAGCTATCTGAGCAACATCTTTTGTTCATTTTTGTGCCTTCATGGGCATGTTTTTCGTGTTCTTCTTTCCTTTTCTCTCCTGAAAAAATTTACATACCCATTTACAGTTCTAGGAAGGTGATTGCCTCAGTGCTCTCGTAGTCCTTTGGCTTTTGGCATAGCATCAGACTAGCCCTCATCTGGCTCTTATTTTCTTTCTCAGCTTCACCAAAATTTGACTGGTCTATAGCTCAAGTTTCCTGCTTGATCCTATTATGTCTGAGATTCCAGCTGGCAACAAAACTGCACAGGCACCTGAAGTACAAACTAAATATTTCTTGTTCATTCTAATTTCTCAGTATTGTGTCAGAGCTCCTGGTTTACTCTCTAAGTTTCTACCTAAGGTCCCTTAATTGCAATCATCCTCAAAAAAAAACAAAAAAAAAGATCACCCACCTCCATTAGCACCAGGACTGAACTTTTACCATCATCTATCCAAGATCTTGTTCTTACAAGGGTGCTTGCCTGGACTATGCACACTTTCTTCTTCGGATTCAGCAATAGCCATTATCTCTATTCTGTCAGCAGCTTTCTAGATCTGAATTTTGCAACTGCCTTTAAATGGAAAATTAATTCCTTTGAAGATATGTTGGTTGTTTCAAACATGCGTCCACATCCTCGTACATTAATTATGAAGCCTAATAGAGCTCTGTGGTTTTGTGTCATCTGTCTTAACTGTCAGAGTAGATTTATACATCTCAAGACAAGAACACTCAGTATGCTGCAACTCAATATCCACCAGAAAATGGTGTGCTTTTGTACTTGTTGTTTCTTACAGAACAAGGCTGTCGAAGGCAAGAGGCCTTGGGAAGGCCTGGGTCAGGAGGATCAGGTGACAGTGATAAAGAGAAAACAAAGGAATATGCAGAATAAAAATGGTCTTTCTAATTTTTCATTTTTTCTACTGTAAACAACATTAACTACAGTATTTGGTGAGAAGGATAATCTGCTGAGGAAGTAGGAAGGAAAGAAACCAGATAGAGCTGTTAGAAGAGAGATGCAGGGGTTACCAAGAGTTTGCTTATTCTTTCACACTTTGGCCAATCAGAAATAGAGCTTCAAAGCTCTGCTAAGCAACTAATAAATTGAAAGGATTGAAATTCTTAAATGTTGATGAGAGTGTCTTCTTTACTGTATTATGTTGAGATCCCTGTTCTCTGTCAAAATAAAAAAATAAATATTTACTACAAAAATCTATGTGTCTGTTTTCACAGATGCACCCTAGTAAATTTAAATCAATTTTTCTATTTTATTAAGCTTTATTCAGTTTTGGGTCTCTTTATTTTACATAGAATTTTTCTGCCTGGGGAAAAAAAAATTGATCGTATGTCAGATTTCATCAACACAGATAACCTAAACATTTTCACTGAATCAGTTCTTTGCTGAATTGGGATCATGCCTTTGAAGGATCCTAACTATAGAGAAAATGCTGTTTCTTCTCACTGGCAGGGCAAAAGTAGCTGAATGAAAGAGCTCTGAAGCACTGTCCAGCACAAAACAGAATCCACAACTGTTTATAATGAGATAACACGGATTTAATTGGTTCATTGAGCTCAAGCACCCACGGTTCAATGCTGCCTAGAAAAATGAAACAGCAGTTCTAACTGGTGCTTCTGTCCCTTCATTCCAGTGGCAGAACTGGAAACAAAGAGTGTTGTCTTTAGTTAGCCACCACTTTTTACAGAAGTAGCCAAGTGACTCCTCTGTTTTCTTTGCCTATGTTTGGAGCTTCCTTGTGTACACAGTGCTCTCCCGGGATATTTTTGTACTATGAGGACCTAGAGACTGCATTGTGACTTGTATACAGCAGGAACTAAAGGTATCAGAAAACAACTGTCTTCAGGCAAATTGGACAACAGTGTGAATCTGGTGTTTTGCTGTGGAGTAAGAATTTGTTTGTGGCAAATACCTTCAGAATAGCTCTTGTTTATATCTCTGTTTAATGCCCTCTCTTGTAGAACTAACAAGCTCTAACCATCCTGTTGTTATTTTAGAGGTCTAACTGTCTTAGCAATAAAATTTCCCATAGTGAATTATAGACTTATAACTGTACTAGAATTGCCCTGAGAGTAGAAAAAAATTCTCTGTGCTAGGTCAGATGACTATACTATCTAACTGGGAAAAAAACCCTGGTAAAACACCTACCTTTTATCCATCAGGTTACAGACTTTGTTAACTTTTTCTTAAGTGCTTTCCCTACTCTACGTAGTTAAATGTCAAAGATAATAAAAATGAGCTCATAGAAAGCACACAGGCAAAATGAACACTCCTTGAAATAATTTAAAGTGTTAAATCATTAAGAGGGGTTACTGGTTGCAGGGTCTGGGCCTAATGCAAGATCATCTCTCTCTCAATTTTTTTGACCTGTTTCTTCCAGCAGAGGATGTGATACTATGCTTGCTTCAGTCTCACTTGCAAACAAGTAAATCCAAATAATCCTTGAGCTGCTGATTGGTTATATTGGCTATTGGTTTTATATATGTGTATATATACATATATATGGTTATAAAGAAAAGCATTTCTCATGTGAGAAAGATTGTAAGTCCACTATCTCAACCAAAACAAAACTAAACCATTTCTTATAAGCCATGTTTTCTAAAGCACTAGATGTTCTTGGTATTCTTTCTCAACTTCTCTATAATTTTTTTTGTAATCATATTGAGGCTGGGCAAAGATTTGCTTTTCAGGACTCACCAACACATGGTTTTTTGCCATAGCTGAGTTTTTCCAGTCCTTCACAGAAGAGCTCTGATTCTTTTCTGTTACACAGGTAAGTATCTGTTTATATTAATGAATCTGATGACTCATTCCCAGCTATAGCCCTTTACATCTGTCTGTAATGAATTCCCTACCATTGTTTTTGAACCTACTCTTAAAAAAAATTATTTGTGGTTTTGTATTCCAATGGGGTTTGTAAGCTTTCCAAGCTCAGTATCATCTGGAATTTTGTAAGTGTATCATCCATTCAGTCATTTAAACCATCAGTTAAAATGTTGTTTAGAACAAGGAAGGACTTAAAATCATAGAATCATATGATTTTTTCTTCAGTTAGAGAATCATGTATTGATTTTCAAAACACACATATTCAATTTGCAAAGTTACCATTATTATTCTTGTCTAGAATTTCCACAGCATCATTGAAGACACAGCAGCTGACTAGTTGGATTTCTTCAAGGTCACTTAGTTCACCAGGGACTCGTCTTAGAATGTAGGTAATGCCATCCCCAATAGCTGTCAAATGATTCATAAATAATAAGCAGAGCTTTCTCAGATTTCTGGTACCTTCAGCTACAAATAGAATGGGGAAAAAAACCCAAACAGGTTACGTTGTTTGGTGAACTGTTTTGGTATGTTTATAAGGTCTTGGTCACAGCAAACAGCTAGACAGAATTAGGAGTTTACTGCCTCACATACTACAGTTGTATTTTGATGCCATGAAAAATATGGTAAGTTTTGTTTGCAAAAATGATAAACACAACCTCCTGTTCAGCTACTCTATCATGTAATCAATATAAACTAACTCTCAGCCCAGAGAAAGTAACTCATAGAAGATCAAATGGGATCTTCCTGTGGAAAAAAACAGGAGAAGCATTTTTTTTACCATTTTGTTTACCATCAAAGGTAGACATACAAAGTGCCATCTCCATTTCAGTTCCTGGATTGTGTGGCCCTAGCAAACATTATTCAAACTTTTCAACCTTGGCATCCAGTGACTGACCTCATAGAAAGTCAGCAGTAGATCAGGGAAGGGAACTGTATCACCTTCACAATCTGACTTGGAGTTCATGCAGTTCAGCCAGTTCTGTGGTCAGTCTGTTAGATCTGTTTGGCTGCATCATTAACTTTAAAGGAGCACTCTGATACTTTGTGGCATTTAAGGTACAGAGCATATAAAAACTTCACTGTAAATGTATAAGAAATTACTTTTCTAAATTAGATAATGGATTTTCCAAGTCGTAATAGTGTACAAACTTCAGAGGTTGTTAAAACATTCACATTCTCAGCACTATATACTGTATAATGGTGTGATATAAGAGTAAACAGTAAAGTGTTGTAGTGCTTGTCAAAAACTGTCTCCATATTATCTGAAGTTTCCTTCTCCACAAGTTTCCTCCTTGTACAATTACTTAATAACTTGTTTGCTTAAAGCGTAAGTTGCACAATGCCTTTCTATTGCCAGAAACATACAGAACTGTTTCTCAACGTAAAGCAAGTTCCAGTACATTTTCCAAATGTATGTTATGACACAGCAGTTATCAAAAACCTGGCTTTCTGTCCAGAGTTCATGGTCAAGTATTGGGGTTTTTTATATTATATATGTGTATATATGCGGGGTTTCGCTCAGTCCACGTTCAGCTGTGTTTGCGGAAGGCAAAGAAACGTACGAACACTCTCTTCTGCTGTGAAATTCCGAAATCATTTTATTGTGATGCGGCATTACTTTTTTATACTATAAAATGGTTTACATTTTCCAAATGTTTATTCCTGTTAGATATCTATAACTCTAGCCATATGTTCCCCTAAGGTCAGTCTCAAACCTGTCAACTGAGGGTTAAAGTGTTCCCAAGGTGTCCACGAGCCCTCTGCTCCAATTACAGCTGTGGTCACTCGGTGTTCACGTGTGTTTCCCAAACATGGTGTGTATCTGTTGTCCTGTTCTGGTGAAGGCCTGTGTCCCAATATGGATTTCCTTTTCCTGCATCTCTGTTAGTTACAAGCCTGCCAATACCTAGACATGTTTTGGTTACAGTATCCTATCCCAAACTGACACATTTCTGTCCTACAGTCAATATAGTCAAGTTAGTAAATATTTCTGCCACCAGTAGAAATTAGTAGGTATCTACGATGCCTTGACTTCATTCACTTTAATGGTTTCATTGAAAGATGGTGACTTTAATTCATGAGTGAGATGTTTACTGTGGGACTCTGATATCTAGACTAAATCACAGTCTTGCTCTTTTTCCTTTCCCTTTCTGCTATACAGTAAGCCAGAGGGAAAGAAAATTGTCCCACTGGTAGCAGGAGTGAAGGCAGCATTTCCCAACAGTTAACATACATGGAAGAGTGGTTATGTGCAAATAGTTACAGTACAAATGAAATTTCAGCAGACCAACTGGAGCAATTTCTGATTGCTCACATTTTTACGTGTAGTCTGGGCCTCAATCAAGGAAGGTTATTTTTAAAGTGCACAGAAAGAGAAAATTAACAAAATGCTGAGAAATCTGGTAGCAGTGTATGAATGAAACGGTGTTACTCAACTGATTTTGAACACTTCTCTTTTCATAACCCATCCTGAGCCTGAACCCTGGACAAGGTCTGATCTGGCAAAAGCAGTACTAGAGTGCCCTCCCCTGGCACAGCCCACGCAGGGGACAACGGGCTGCTCACCTGTAGAGTCTGAAGGGGAAGGGAAGGAGCCTGAAAGGAGGGGGACAACAGACAAAAGCTTAACATTTGAGCAAAAGCTGAGAAAAATCCGGAGTGTCTGGATCAGGTGTATTTCTTGATCCTTCACTGCTCATGTATGACAGGGCATCAGGAGGAGCAACTCTTGAAAATCTACATACTGTTTTTATTTTAGGTAAGCATGGGCAGAACATCTGTGTCTCCTTCCGTGTCTCTTCTATGTGAAATTCCATCTGGATCTCAGCTGGTAAAAAGGTTCCAGAAAAGGAAACAATTGAAGCAAGTTTTCTTATATTACCTAAATCATGTTTAGAAAGTAGTTAATGAATGATAATTAATGCCTTTATAAATAGTCTATTGAAAGTAGAGAAATCAAATGGCTTAACTGCCTGTGTTCGTACAGAGATCATAGTCAGAATCACAGAAAATGAGAAAATACAGAAAATATTTCCCAATAGTGAAAAAAATCTTGTCTTTTCTAGGTATCAGCAGTGTCACAAAATCATCTTCTGCTTCACATCAACCTACATGTAATGTACTTGTACTTAGAAAATGATACAGCACATGCATAGCATTGGATCCAGTGCCTGAAATTGAAAAAAGAGGGACAGAACTAGTCACTCAGACTATCATGCAGTTTCATTTGTCAGTGTTCCTCTTTGGTACATTAATAAAATGTGCATTTGTGACTTATCTTATTCCATAATATTCTGTCATTAACTATCATTGTGCCAAATGTCCTCCTCAAAGCTGATCCAGTGTGATATTTCTCTTTCTTTTTTGTCTCCTCCCACTCTTTTACTATGCCGAGGGCTACTCCTATATTCATCAAGAGCTGCACTACTTTTGTCCCCTGTGCCTCCGGTCTGGTTCTAGCAGTGTATGTTGTGGGTCTTGTAAGGAGACAGGTATCAAACTCCTTAAAACCCCTACTTCAATAAGTAAGAATTGCAATGAAGGAAATTAAAGGTTTGCCTTAAGTGCAAACAATCCCTTGACATGGCATTCTTCGTTGTCATGACTATATGTAGCTAAATAAAAAAGAAAAAGTAATAAAAAAGAAAAAATAAAATCAAGCAAACAAATAAAACAAACTAAGAGAGGAGTCTGGACTCTACAAAGGAATCTGGACAGGGTGGATCAACGGGCTGAGGCCAACTGTGTGAGGCTCAACAAAGTGAAGTGCTGAGTCCTGCACTCGAGTCACAACAACCCCATGCTCTGCCCCCCAGTGCCCTTGGGGCAGAGTGGCTGAACGGCTGCCTGCCAGAAAAGCACCGGGTGGTGCTGATGGAGAGCAGCTGAGCATGAGCCAGCAGTGTGC
Organism: Calyptomena viridis; assembly: GCA_013390005.1. Taxonomy (NCBI): domain Eukaryota; kingdom Metazoa; phylum Chordata; class Aves; order Passeriformes; family Eurylaimidae; genus Calyptomena; species Calyptomena viridis. The sequence continues at coordinate 202,782 of WEIV01026838.1, forward strand.
TCAGGTGGGCAACGGCGTCCTGGCCTGTAGGAGAAACAGTGTGGCCAGCAGGGCCAGGGAACTGGTGGTTCCCCTGTACTCAGCACTGACGAGTGCTGACTGTTGGACCGTGTCCAGTTTTGGGCCCCTCACTACAAGAAGGAAATTGAGGTGCTGGAGCAAATCCAGAGAAGGGCAGCAGAGCTGGTGAAGGGTTTGGAGCACAAACTATACGAGGAGCTGTTGACAGAGCCAGGGTTGTTTAGCCTGAAGAAAAAAAATGGAGGCTCAGGGGGACTATCACTCCCTACAACTATGTGAAAGGAGGTTGTAGTGAGGCGGCAGTCGGCCTCTTCTCCCAGGTAACAAGTAACAGGATGAGAGGAATTGGCCTCAAGTTGCTCCATTGGAGATTTAGATCAGCTATTAGGAAGAATTTCTTCACTGAAAGAGTGTTCAGGCATTGGAACAAGCTGCCTATGGAAGTGGTGGAGTCACCATCCCTGAAGTGTCCAAAAAATGTGTAGACGTGGCACCCAGGACATGGTTTAGTGGTGGACTTAGCAGTGTTAAATTAATTGTCAGACTTGATCATAAGGGTCTTTTCTGACTTAAATGTTTATATGATTCTATAATTTGTCCAATAACAGACATGTCTGGTATCCTCTTGATGGCACCATTTCCAGAAGCATCCAAGACGTCCCAGCAATATCAGGGAACATCACACTCATAAGTGTAGATAAATATAATAACAGAATCATAGAATATCTCAAGTGGGAAGGCACCCACAAGGATGATCAAGTCCAACTACCTCCTCCTCATAGGATTGCCTCAACATAAACTATATGACTAAGAGTATCATCCAAAAGCTCCTTGAATTCCAACAGGCTTCATGTAACTGAGAAGAGGAAGAGATGTCAGAAACTGAAGGAAGGCTATTGCAAAGGTCTTGTAACAAAAAAGTTCCACAAGAAAATGAGCTGCTTTTATCAGATGTTGTTTGTTCAACATTTTAATGGGTAAATCTCATTATAAGGTATCTCTAGGAGCATTTTGTACTATCAAGACAGTTCTCAATTTGAAAATAAGTTACATACAATTACAGGTGATTTTTTTTCTGCTGCTGCAGGGAAAACTGTTGTAGATGGTGGTGAGGTGACAAATATAGGGTCCTGCACCAGCACAGGCTGGGGGACAATTTACTGGAAAGCAGCTCTGTAGAGAAGAACCTGGGGGCCCTGGTGTCCATGAGCCAGCTGTGTGCCCTTGCAGCCAAGAACACCAACGGTACCCTGGGGTGCATTAGGAAGGGCATTGCCAGAAGGTCGATGGAGGTGATCCTGCCCCTCTCCTCAGCCCTGGTGAGGCCACATCTGGAGTGCTGTGTCCAGTTCTGGGCTCCTCAGTACAACAGAGATATGGAGCTCCTGGAATGGGAGCTATGAAGGCTAGGAAGATGATTGGAGGACTGGAGCAATTTTTTTTTTTTTCATTTTTTCTTTTTGTGGCGGGGTGGGTTGTTGAAAGTAGGGAATATCCTGGGGATACCCTTTTGGGGGGGAGGGGAAGGGAAGGGAAGG
>WEIV01026840.1:7449-26811 GCA_013390005.1 Calyptomena viridis
TCCACCCTCAGGGCTCCATTTTAAAAGCAAAAGATTCATTTTTTTTTTCTGGCGTAGGGAAGACAAACATGGGATATAAAGTCACCCCAAGACAAACTTCTACTGAATACCCAGGATATTCATTTTTTTGAAAATCTTCATTATTACTGGTCTGATGAAAACATCTGCAGAATTCAAGTGATTTGAAGAAGGGCATGACTTGGGTATTATATTTTCATATAAGGAAAAAGACACCAACATCCTATTTAAAGGGAGGTAAATTTCTTAACAAAGCTTTTAAATGCAAAAGAAGATCCTTCTGAATAAAAGTATGAATATGGCTAATTCATGTGGTATTATTCTCAAGGATACTTCCTTAACGTAGCATAGAAATAGCTACTGAGAGAAAATTATTCCATTGTTATGATCATTCAAAAATTTTCCTATTTAATGAAAGTAGTCACTAACTTGGTTTTTGTAGACAGTGGTTTTCATTCCTGCTTTATAGTTTTCTAATACCATATGAAAAAAATCCAGATATAAATTCATGAGAACTCAGTGAGAACTCATAAGCTAACAGAGCCTATGAAACACCAGAGCCTGGAAAAATATTAAAAACATTGAAACAACTGATTTCAAACCTTTAGTGTTTCAAAAACCGTATTTTTTGCCTCTAATCATATAAACTTAAAAAGTAAATAAGGTAGTTCATCTTCCTCTTCTATCCTTTCTCCCAAAAAATAATCAGACTTGAAGTGACATTCTGTATTTATTTTAATTTGGGCAAATTGGAGGAACTATTTATTTGTCTACCATTAATGTACACACCATGACTCTTTTTTGTCTTCTTCCCATAACCATAAGCAACATGAGTCACTGCATAGAGTCAGGGACAAAATTAAATCTTTCATTGTCTTTAATCATAAAGTAATCACTGTCTAATCCTTGTGCATAATAACGCAAGATTAAGAAATGCTGTCTTCTGCTCCAAATGGCTAATTCATTGAAAGCTTTGGATTAAAAGAGATTTGTTAAATATTTTTTGTTCCTTTCTTTAGAATATTGTTTTAAATTTGTGATTCAATCACTCTATGAATTTTGAGAAACTATTTTAATTCCACTGATTAAAATTATTCTGTTAATTGAAAAAAATATTTTAAACAAAATATGTGAATTTATATGAAAACACTGCACTGCCAAAACCTCTATCATATATATGCATTTAAGCACAATCATGCATGCGTACATACACACACACTTAATTATTTGCTTTCCCATACTTACACATAACGGATAATAGATTTCTTCTCCTCTGTCCACTTCAATCCCAATTCTAGAACAAGGGGCATCACAAACTTTCAGTGTGGGACTTTTACTCAACAAACAGGGACTATGACTTAGCTACCCAGTACAATTACATACAATGACAGGTACAGTGGGGGACCATAAAGGCGATTATAGAGCTCAAGTATCTGGTACATGCAAAGAGCCTGAGAAAAATTGGTTTATTCTGCCTTAAGAAGAGAAGGTTGAGGAAGGATCTTGTTGCTGTACTAAATGCAAGGTGGACAGGAAAAAGACTCAAACAGTTCTGAAGTGTAGAGTAAAAGGGGAAGGGGCAGCAGACATGAGTTTAGGGGAAGAAATTCTGATCAGATGTTAGAAAACAAATTTTCACCATGAGGATAACTAATAGCGGAGCAGGTGCCCGGGGAACTCTTATCATGGATGATACGCAAACCTGAAAGAAAACAACCCTGCACAACTTCTACTGCACTTGGCCCTTATTTCAGCAAGAGATTTTACCTTCATAAGTCACTCACGACTTATTAATTGACTGTAAGTAATTTAATAAAACACCGTTATTAATGCTTCCGAGGATAGAATGTCCTTCCCCTTATTAGCCTATTATTGTAGGTTTTTTTCCTTTTCTTTTTAAATTTTTATCAAACCTAATTTAAATTAAGAATCTAACATCCTTTCCTGTATCTGGAATTATTTATGCATTGTTTTAAACTGTCATTTATTTTGTAAAGACCCCACAACTTTGTGAACAATGAGTAAAAATACTATCTTTGAAGCAGTAAACAAGAAGTTTACTCTGTCAGAATTATTAACCACATTGATGAGTGTAATTCCCCACATACTGCTTTGACAACTTAGCTTATAAAGTTAGATGATATTCATTTTTTATCTTGACAGTTATACTTTGTATGAATCATGGAAGAATGTATGCCAACAGCTGGCATGTTTTGGCTCTGTGGTTAAGACAGTCTTGAGGTCTAGCTGTACTATGTCCTTAAAAGTTGCTAACACCAGCAGTATGACCTTAAAAGTGAATGAGTCAGCATTTCCTGCCTACAGTGAAAGCCTGAGTACGTGGCTAATCACTTAGAGTTTACGGAGGAATGTTTTTGTTTCTTGTCCAATTGTGCACATGTTTTCAGTTGCTCAGTGCCAAAGCCAAGGTGACATCTGTACACTGACCAATAATGAATTATATACATACCTCATGCACCAATAGTATTACTAGAGTTAGATTATTTAAAGGGTTAATAAACTCCCTTCTTGGTCGTTCACCATTGAACAGACCAGAAGTCTTCTGTGGCTCATGTCTCTTTCCTTCTCATCGCCTAACCTCCCTGGATGAAGCCAACAGAAGAATAAAAATTCAGCTAAATCAAAAGAGATGTCAGCATATTAGAAAGAGTATAGAAGATATTCTTGGAGGTGGTTTAGTTATCCAATTTAAGCACTATCTGAGCTGCATTACATTTAATGACACATCTAACAGTGCTGTGTGATCTCAAGCAGATGACTGAGAAAGTAAAGGCTTTCCTGTGAGTCCTCCCTCTTTTGCCTGTTCGTAGAGTTTGCATTGAAAACATAGGTGTAGGCACCAGAGTGTACACTGTGGCTGGCAGAAGTAATTTATTTCTTAGATGATTGCAATAAAGTTTTTCAGATTTTATTGCATAACCAATTTCACTACTAGATCGAGTACCTTAAGTGCAGAAATGAAGTATTTCACATTCATTTTTAACAGATTAGATTTCTGTTATAATCCTGATCAGTGACTGTCATAAGCAGTGATTCTCCTGCCTCTGAAACTTCAGACCCACAAGAAGGTAAAGACTAATGTTGTTGGTCATACTCAATTACTTATTTATTCATTTTTAACTAGAGATCACTTGTTAGTTTAACTGCTCTCTCACTGGTTCCATGTGCATTTTAACAGTGCTTTTATATCTATAAACATTCAAGACTTCTAGAAGCCAAAACCAACTACCGTGCATACATTGAGATTCCACTGCAAGGAATGCAAACGACTGTCAACTAACTTACTAGTTTATGTCTTGTTTGTTGGAGTACTTGTCTCAGTGTTTACCACTGAGAAAAGAATCAGTCTCATGTTGTACGTAAGAAAAAAATCAAAAGTACTGTTTCGCTCGTCCTAATGAAGACAAGTCATATTCCCTTAGTATCAAACTTTTTCCTTCTCTTTATATGAATTAGCATAGTCCGGGTTCAGACACTACTGTCATCTGCAACAGTTGTTTAACATCAATTAGTGAGCATTAAAGAATTATCAATCTTTAATTACTTCTACTGACATACAGATAAATATTTACAACCAGAACAGTTGGTAAAAAATATCTGATAACTGAGTCAGTTATAAAAATTAATGAATCCTTTACAACTGTAAGTGATATGGTCAATACCCTTTTTTAAAATAAAAGCATTTTCTTTATCATTTGAAAACTGTTGGTGTATTTTGAAACACCCAATATGTGAAAATTTAAAAAGCTGGGTTTTGACCAAGAAAAACTTTTTTATTAAGTTGAAAAAAAGAGATGAAGTCTTTTTTTTTTCCTTTGACCTAGGACAATTATATTTCCAGCTGTTCAATTAGAACAGAGAACCAAAAAGGTCAGTATTTGCATTACACAAATCATCTTCATGGCCAAATCTATGCATAGCAGAATGATAATACCACTTTTGACTTGCTGTGGAAATCTGCGTAATTGCACTTTTCCAGATCTTTTAGATGCATCTCCCATGCTTTTATGAGACACAATATTTAGTTACCCCATATGGAGTAAACAGACTCATAATTTCTTCAAGAATTTTTCAGAATTTGAAATATCGGAACCATATTCTGTCTAGAAAGAAAGCAGTTGAGTAAAATTATAAATATTTGTATGGTTAAAGAGGTCCTTAATTTTCCTGAAAACAAAGTTAATTTCATCTAATTGCCTAACATCAGAAAGAAGATAAATGAAATTAAATTCACAGTAAAATCCATTATTAGCAAACCATTCTATTCTGTTTTATATTTCTGACTTCGATAAAAAATATTAATATTTTAATTTGATGAAGCAGTGATCATTTTATCACTGCAGAGACTCTATCAGGATGTATATATGAAAACAAATCAAACTACTAAAGGGAAGGAGTGATGGCAGGAAGGATGGAGGGAAGGACAGAAGGATGGACGGAAGGCAGACAGGCAAGGCAGGCAAGGCAGGCAGGCAGGCAGGCAGGCAGGCAGGAAGGAAGGAATGAAGGAACGAAGGAACGAAGGAACGAAGGAACGAAGGAACGAAGGGTGTTATGGGTTAGAGTCCCTTTGGTGAAATTTTCCCATTACTACCATGTGTTACTGTCAAAACTGAGGAAGGGAAAAAGGCAATCCACTAAGCTGAGTGCAGAATTCCTCAGGGTAAGGGAGTCAAGGACCTCATTGTTTTTAGCCCTGAGAATTACTGGCTCTTGATTGTTGAGTGGCAGGGAGATTTGCTACTCTAGGATGGCTGTGAAGGCAAAGTGGGGAAACACCGATGAGTGCTGGTGCCCCCCCTCCAACTCTGGACAATAAAAACACTGTGGGTGACCAGCCCAGCTCTCTCTGGTTTTGGCTGCAACCCCTGGGGGGAGGGCCCAGAGCTCCTTGCTGGTGCTGTCTCTCCCCACTCTCTCCCTCTTGTCTCAGCAAATAGTGGAGAGATCCCAACTGCTTTCCCTGTGACTGAATTGCCTCTGCTGCTATTTCTCACCTCATCCAGCTCAGGTCCCATGTCCACATGGGCCTTGCAGCAACCCCCTAGAAAGAAAGTTTTGCCCCAATGGAGCCAACCTGTCTGTCCCTCCCTATTTCCCACTCAGCAGTATTGAACTCAGCAACAAAACCAGGGAAACCCCCACGTGTGTGGTGAGCCTGCAGGACCTGCCTGTTTCCACCACAGCTGTGACCACACCAAGGAAAAATACACGGAGGGTGGGGGTAGTGTTTGTTAAGGAGGGGTGGGGATACTTCTTGTTACTGTTATTATTTGTTCTTTTTTGTATCTATTTTAGTAAAGAATTGTTACTTCTTTTTTGTACATTTTTAACTGAAAATCTTTTCTTTGGAAGGGTATAGTAAAGTGAAGGATGAGTTTCTTTCTACTCCAGGAATTTTCCCACCTTCCCTGCAGATATTGTCTTAATCTTAGAAGGCAGGAAGGATTACCAGTGGCTTGGCTTCAGTGTCAATCCAGTTGAAGGGGAGTTCATGGTCCTGGGGTTCTTGGGTTCATGTACTCGGGCTTCTTGGGGATATCATTTTATAAATAAGTTTCTCACTTTCCATGCAGATGCATTATCATACGCAGTCTGTTCTAGACATTTCTAGAAATGTGTTGCCCTACAGGAGCTTTGATGGCTTTGATCCTTGTCTACAGTCCGTGCCCACTTGCGGCCTTATTCCTGCACTTGTGCTGTACTCTGTTAGGCTTATCTTATCCTGGAAAAGTGCTGTCCTGTCTCTGTATGGCTTCCTTCTCCAGCCACATCCTGTAATTTCTCACAGTGTTCTATTATTGGCTGTTGTTAACAATCCTTGGCTCCACCAACTTTTAACTATTGGTGTTTGAGACATGTACATTAGCCCTCTTATCTTCTAAGAGGCTTCTACAGAAGGCAAGTCAAAACCTTGGAATTCATTGAGAATCTGGGGAATAAGAAGGAGGGAGTTGATAACTCTTACTATGTTACTGGCGTTAATTCTTTTGCATGTCTTAGAGAGATTGGCATGATTAAACAGACAACTGATGCCATCAAAAAAAGTTAACAAGGGATAAAACCCCATGGGATTTACTGACCACAGATAAGGCAGTTTGGCTTTGTACAATGTTTTTCTGCAGAGTTCTCCCATCTTGGTGACATGTTTCCAAAGGAAGAAGATGTGTATCAGAGTCTGGAAACCTTTATGTTTCCATAAATAAGAACATAACAGGTAGTATGTCCTTCTTACAGGGAAGATGACCTCTTCGATTTTGTTACTGTTAGAGGAGTCTAAAAATTCCACAATCAAGGGGGTAGCCTAGAATTCTAAAGCCCCCAAAATTTTTTTTGAATACTGGATAAGTTGTCAATCACACAGCTGCTACCACACCTATGTAGGTATTTCTGAAGGGGAAAACATAAGAAAGAGAAACCTAAGTAGAAGTTATTTAGTTATTAAAAAATATATATACTTCTGCAAAAAATACTTGTGAATATAATGTCTGTCAAAGGACCAAAATCTATTCCTGAAGTCAATGCTAAAAATATGATCAGAAGCTGCATTACAAGTGTTTAACATGCTTCTTCCCCAACTCTGGTCATTACTTCTCTCTGGAGGGCCCAACATATCTTCGAGTGCACTTAAAAAGATAAACAAGAAAATTATTTATTCTGTACACAGCTGTTAAATGAGAGCCTTTGACTTTTATTTGAAACAATCTCAAGAGGCAATAACTTGCTTTTATATTCTTTTTTGTGTGCAACAATGTTTATATTTTTCCCAGTTGTGGCTGGGAGGTTGCTCGGTGAAACTCTGTGACAATGGTTAAATATTGCCCTGATGTATCTCAGTACTTTGTCATAGTGGTTGTGGCTTTCTGATTTGTCCTCTTTTCTGTCTTGTATTTTGACATATTGTTCAGAGTTCATGTGTGGCAGCTCTTTTGTGTAACCATGTTGCATTATGCATAATTTCTTCTTTGAAGACATAATGTTGAACCTCTAATCTCTTAAATGTCTCACAGTCGTTTACTCAGAATGTCATAATGTATATTTACTTATACATATATGACTGTGTGCATATATATATATATGTGTATATATCAATTTATACACATAGAGAGACGTGAGTAGAGATGGTGAAGCATTAATATCTGGTAAAATTTTCAATTAAGTCTTTTAATTGTGATTTTTTTACTGAACTGAAAAGCTGAAGGAGTCATTTAATCCAGTGCTGGCTGAATGTTGCTCATTTCTCAGATGGAGAAAAGTCTGTGTTTAGTACCATATTACAGTCAAATATATTTTTTGTTTGTTTATTTGGGGGAAAACCTATTATTTAGGAATGTTTGAAATAAAGTAATAATTCATGGTAAGACGTATTTTTTCCTTTAGTAAAAAAATTATTGTCCCTAGATCTTTAAATACTTGAGAAATTTAATTTGAAATTTGTATGCATTTCTAAAAAATGGTCTAATTTGTACCATAATACCTTAACAGGATTTTTAGAAGTGTTATAAAGTGTTTACAAGTAACAATGTTAGTAATGTAGTATGTGCAGTGTTTGTTGTATATATAACCATATATATGATTATATATATAACAAACACTGCACATATTACATTACTAACATTGTTAGCAATTGTTGTATTTTCTATATAATATCTGTGCAAGTCATTATCTATATGTATATCTTTTTTATATCTGTATAAAAAATAAGTCAGAAAAGATATAATTACACATATATATGTGTATATATATATATAAAACATATAACCCTTCCTAATACTTATAATCCCTATCCTGTCTGTAAACCAAACCTTATGATACAGGAGTAATGGACATTGTGCATGAGTATGTGTTTACGTTAAAGGGACTACGAGTAATGGTCTGATTCTTTATCACCTGTTTGCCCTATTCAGACAGCTCTGTCTCCTAAATCCCCTGACTGCACAGCTCATCTCATTGTGGCAGTTATCTTTTGATATTTTCCAATGTTAGTAGAGGTAAAGAACTGAAGGTTGGTTGAGGTGTGGTCCACACTTTTTAAAATATATGGGCATTTGCCTAATAGTTTTAGTGAATTACTTAGACAACTGAAGCAGAGAAGAACACATCTGTAACTGTAAGGGGGAACAAACATAAGATACTTGATAGTAATTCTCTTTAAATTTCATACAAATTTAGAAAGAATTTTAAAAGTACTTTTGAATATTATGGTATCTTAAAAAAAGTAAGATGAGACATTTAAAAAGGCACATTCATTTTTAATTATAAAGATCTGATAGCACAAAAAAGGTATCTTTAAAATTAACTAAGTAGGAGGAATCAAGTAAAACTGCAACATTTTTATGTGGGTTTTTTTTCTGTATCAAGGTGATGGCTAAATATAGAAGTAGGCAAGTTCATAACCTCTTCATAACTGCATAACAATTATGTGTGTATGTTGTCCACATCATACACAGTAATGGTTTCAGAAAAGTACTTCAGCTATGGTTCACTTCTCAAAGATGTTTTACACAGAAAGAGATGTAATGACTACATTCTCTTCAATAAGTAGAAAAGAAGTTTAAGGTATGATGTGACCAGAAGTTAAAAGCAAGCACATGAGGAGAAATTTCTAACAGCTTTCTAATCTAGGAAAAAAGGACACAATAAGATCCACTGCCCGGAAAATGAAACTAGGAAATGAAAAATCAAGCATGGACAAAAATGTTTTCCAGTTTATCACTGTACTATTAACAGATCGCTTATCTGTGAACCTGCTAGAATCTGCATTGTCTGAGCCCTTAAACTGAGACTAGCTGTCACTAAAAAAGGTGCAATAGAGTTCAAATGGTGAGTGTGTAAGATCCACATTGCTAGCCTGTATAACACATGCATAATATTAGTGATTGTGTTCTTATACATCCTTAAAAAGATGTTACATTCAGGAAGACATTTAAGGAGGGAAGTTATTATAAATAAGTTACTTAATATAATTGTCAAAATAATGGTAAAATCTTTGTATGCAAGTATAGCAATGCTACTAATGCAACATCATGGTCTGTAAATTTTAAACACAGATAAACAAAATATAGCTTTTATTTACATGTCTCCAAATGTGTAAGTCATTTAAAATATCAATACTTTCCTAATACACAAAAAACCTGGAACAAAGTGGGGACAAAATTGTATTAATCATGATAAATTTCTTTCACTGCAATCCAGAAGGCTTGTAAAAGAACCATTACTAATGGGTACATACTTAGTCACCCTTCAAAATAGTTATATTCAAAGTCTGACATGCTTTGCCAAAAAAATCTTGTAATGACATCTCTGCCACCTTGAAGTCAGTGATGAAATCAGGTTTGTGTGTTTATAAACCACAGTATCTTTTGTGACAAAAATTACAAAAGTTAAAAAAACATGCAAGGTCCTCATGGAGTTAAAATTTTGATGTTGTTGCAATTGTTTCTTCCTTGTTATATCTGCTTGGTTTTTTACAGAGTAAAAAAATGTTTCTTTCAGAAGCAGGGAGAGTAAGAAGGTGGATCTATCTATTTTGGGTTTTGATTTTGAGATAATCTCTTTCCACATACCAGCGTCATTCTGATTTTTAGTCAGCTAGAAGCTATGGGTATTTTTCAGTAGATTAGTTGGGTATGTATTTAATTTGAAACATTTGTTTTCATGAGATAGTTGAATTACTTGTATATTGTATACAATGAAATATAACTAAATATATTTGATTGTAATGGAAAAGTGCAAACTGATGGAAATAGTCAGAACGGAGGAGATAGAAATGACATCACTCACAAATATCCAAGCATTTTCACGGTTAAAAACCTTATTCAAAGTTATTGTTTCCATGTTTCTCATTTTGCTAAGTTTAACTGAACCAAGGTAAGTCAGTGGTTTGTTAGCACCATTTTTTGTCCTGTAGGATAAACTGGCACCAGTACTCAAAGTTGACAGCCAAAATGTGGTGCTTCAAAACGTTCCCCTGCCTCCAGAGCATCAGCTGGAATGAAGGAACAGCTCTAAGGGCTGTGGACATTTTCTTCTGTGGCCACCAAAGGACTGTGCTGGGAACTCCCTTTCCCATCTAACTACAGAGCATATCCCTAGAGCCTACAGATACAGATCTGTCAGTCTGACCATTTTAGAGTTAGAGGTAAGTGGGGAGAAATTGGTCTCCTATGTCAATTGCCAAAGAATTGAGCAACTCACTGTAGTAGGCCAGATGGCTCTATTCCTCCATCACCATACTGAGTCTCCCATTTAATTAGAAAATTTCTATTTGAGCAATTCCATAGGGAATTTCCTGAAACTTCCAGTTAAAGCTATGCAGGTATGCACCAGCTTTGACAGGCTCAGAGCTTAAATCACACAACAATGTTGTGATGAGGTTAGACAATTTGGGGAAAGTAAGCATTGGGAGAAATAAAGAGTACAATATTCCATGGCCCACTGTAAAATGTTATTTCTTAAACTTAGAGAGTTGAAATAAATATTTAATAATTATAATTACAAACTTAACTGAAATCTGCTTAAATAGCTTTTAAAAAATAAGTTCACACTGTTTGAACTTGATAGGAATAGATACTCACAGCAATTATAAATCTGGTGTGAACAGGTGGCACTTAACTAGAAACTATAATAACTTTTAATATAAAGACAAAGAGTCTCATCATCTGATTTAAAGATCACAATGAGATTTATCTCTATGATGATAGAATTAAAATTAAATTAAATAGGCTCATTATTTCAGCTCATGTAATGAAAACTTTTCTTTATTACAAAACCATTAAATGTAACTCCATTTAATTTGCCTGACTGGTAATCCTTTCCCACAGGACACTCTGATGAAAGGATAGGAAACCAAATCAGATTTCTGCTAGCTTACAGAAAGAAATCCCTTTACACATAGAGATACAATGCATTTATGGATAAGAATGGTAGAATTTAAGCACAATGTTTACAAACTAAAAGACACACAATCCTTTCAAATGCAAAAGCAGCTCTCAAGATATCAGAGTGCCTCAAATTAAACTACAAAAATGTTAAGGTCACTTTAAAAAACAAAAGAAAGGACAACTCATAGCCTGCAATCTGACTCAGCATTCTCCAATCTTCTTTTCAACAGTTTTCGTGCCTGATCAGTGTAAAGAAACAACCTCATCAAAACCCTTTTCCTAATGGCCCAATTAAAGAGGACCAATGATAGGATCATTTTGAAATTTTATCATTGCACTGTTTTATTATTGCACTACATCAGAGTGTGATGCATCACAGAAATGTGAGGTGTAGCAAATCTACAGCTGTATCCAACTGTGTATTTTGACAGCACTGGACATCTGCTCATTTCTCAGAACAAAACAGAGAGGGCAGAAAAAAATTACTTAATGCAGTTCAGAAATCAGAGAAATATATGAACCTATTCTTTTACACTTCTAAGAAAATATATGAAAAGTAGACTTACTAAAATTGAATTCTAATTATAAAAAAGAGTGACACAGAGTGATGGAAGTCGCATCATGTCCCTACAGTTAAAGCAAAGATTTTGTACCTTAAGCACAGGTTAGATGGTATTTTTATTCATGAAGAGAAGGCAATTTTGCTAAGAGACAACATTTTCCTATGGAAACTCATGAGGATTTATTAGTATATGTGCAGCTAATTTAATTTTAACTCATACTGATTAATGGAGTGTGTCTTAATTTAAGACTATTTATTCCAGAGGGTGGGACCTACTGGAGTAGAAACCCCTCCCTCTAATTTATTATTTAAATTTGAAATCAAGAGGCTTTCAGGCAAAAATTTAGAAAAAGGAAATAACAAATCTTAACTAAATGTATCTATACATATACATAAAGAACACAGAACACAACAGCAACAACCCAACAATAACAAAAAAATCACCCCCAAAATATTTCTATGCCTTTTGGTGTAGTTCCAACCCCAGCCAGCAAGGGGCACTGGCACGGTTCGGGAGATGAAAGCTACATTGACTCACTGGCACCCAGTTGATGGTGCTGGCAGGTTGATGGCAGCTGCTTGTTAATTCCTTTGGTATGATCTCAACTGCAGGCAGTATGTGGCACTGTCAAGCTTCTCGATGGCAGCAAGCCCAGGCCCACAATCCCTGGGGTGGACGTGGTTTGCCACACAGTGTGGGGACAGTGGCACAGGTAGGAATAGAAGAGCAGACAGGTCAGAGTAACAGAATAGCAAAAGATTTTCAACATGACAAGACTCAAAAGTTAAAATTACTACCAATCTATTTTGGGGTTTTCCCATGTGGAATTAAATGACAATGTGTCTGTCCTGGTTTGAGACAAAACTCAGAGGGAGGAAAAAAAATATCCACTGATAGAAAGCAAGACGCAGTCTCCTCCCCCATACCAAGGTTCAGGGAAAAAAGAAATATTTTCCTCTAAGGAAAGTGAAGAAGAAAGAAAACTATTTATTTAACTGTCATGGTTTGACTCTGGCTAAAAGCCGAGAGCCCACACATAGATCTAAAATTTCTCAGAGGAGGGAAAAAAAACCCTGACTTTTGTGATAAGGATTACAAGCAACTGTTTATTAACTACTTCACACAAGCAAAACAGGCTCTAACTTAGAATGTTAAGAATTTACTACTACTACAACTACAACTACTACTAAAATCAGAGCTTAAGAGTTTAAGGGTGAGCAGTTTGATAGTTGTTACAGACACCTTTCTCCCCCCACCCCTCCCTTTTAAGATCCTTCACCTTCCCCCAACAGCTCGGGAAGGCAGGTGTGTGTGTGTGTGGGGGGGTTACAATCAGAGGTTTTCTTTGCTGCTGTTCAGAAGAGTGANACTTAAAACCACAACATTAACAAACACACAGGAAAATAATAATAATGCTAAATAATAAAATCTCTCACTGTGGAGAGAAAACCTGGAAGATTTTAGAGTCCTTCTGTTGGTGTGGTCGTTCCCTCTCTCCTCTTTCTACCTGAGTCGGCGTGGGGGACTCCCCACTCTGGTGGAAAGCCTCCCAGTGAGGTTTCAATGTTCTGGTGTTCCGAATAAGTCCAGAAGAGAAGAAGAAGAAACCAAAGTCTCAGGAAAACGCAGGAGTTTAACTCTTCGTCTCTGTCCGAAGAAAGCTAAGCCAAGAGCTGCCTGGAAAGCAAGAAAGGGTGCTTCCTCCCCCCTTTCTGTCTAGCCATGACCTTGAAGCATAGTTCTTTTGGCTCATTCTTTCTCCTTTTCCCTCTTGGGCTCAGTTTAAAAGCACAGAAAGGCACAAGATTCATTTTTCTGGCATAGAGTAGGCGACATGGGTTACATCATAAAGTCACCCCAAGACAGTGTCAAAGTGGTGTGACTTTGTACAATAATTAAATTAAAATATTAACAATTTAAAGATTGACTCTAAAATACTTTTATACAAAATAAGAACGAAGCTTCACAAGGTTTTCTCTAATTCATCATCATCATTATTTACATTATATTAACTACTCTAATAAAACTTCCTAATACATAAATTGGTGATATGGATGAATAGAAATTTTGTTTGTCTTCAGTTTCTGAATTCTTTTCAGAGAAAATTATATTTTTGAAAGCTTATTACATCTTCCTTTAAGAATATATTCATTTGAGAAGTCTTGGAGCATTGTAGTTACTGTTGAATTACATGCTTGGAATTTGTCTTAAAAATCACTCTTTTTTCCACCAAAATATTTATTTCTACCACATGCTATTATTATGATAGTACTGGATAGTTCCTTCATATAAAGTTCTGTACAGAGAATGTGAATGAAAATTTGTTCGTAGCCTACAGGAGTACTGCAAGTGATTTAAGAAGGAAAAATAATACAGTCCTTGTGGCACAAAAACATCATGATCTTTTGCACTTGGTGCAACATATCTCACTAATAGGCAAATGGTACATTTTGGAGTAGGTATGTCTAAATGCACTATCGTCCTATGGTTTCTCTAGTCTTTTTCCTAAGATGTTTAGGATAGATTTGTTTTGATTCTACATAAAATACCATACATTTATAAGATATACTTGATTGCATTAATTATTTTGGAGGTTGCCTCAGTTTGTCTTTTCAAATGTATCATAGAATGAATATTTTAGAGAAAAAATCATGTTTGCTGTTACATAGAAATACAAATAGGAATCTTATTGACACTCTATGGAGAGAACACCAAGCTTTTGTTTCCTGTCTTCTGTTTTTTCAAATTTTAAAAATTATATGCAAGTACCTTGACCAGTTGTTTTCCTCTCTGAATACAGAAAAATACTGCTTTCTTTTATTTATTTTTTTTTAATTAATTTTATAACTTGGANACTAACTTGATTGAAATATTTGTTTTGGTTTTTAACTAGAGAAATTCTCAACACAACACCAAACACATGTAATTTTCTCCCTTCCAGTAAGAAAATACTTAAAAACTTGTTAAATGTTGTGCATTGTACTATAAAAAGTTGGGGAAATAATTTTTGTTACTTGAAATCATAGTAATTACTTACCAATAGAAAAACGAAATTAGCACATAATGCACAACTGAAATTGTGAAGACATGGCTAAAACACTTATGGAAATTTCCTGTTTGTTTTCTTTTTCTTTTTTTTTTTTTTTTTTTTAATGGTGAAGTATTAGCTTTTCAATTTTTGAAAGAAAATATAAAAATTATGACTTATTATTTCAATTATATTCAACTGCATTCAATTATTACATAATTGAAATCCACATATCTTACATTCAGAATTATTTTAATAGTATTTTCTGAGCTTGGAACCTCAACAAACTTGTAAAGGTGGGTAACAGGACCAATACATAACTTACCCTGATATTTTAGTATTCTTCTAAGAAAAGACTGATTGTCTTTTTCAGAATCAACAAGGAACGGGGCAAATTCTTAGACATAATTTTATTTATTCTAATTTGCCATAATTTAAAAAATAATGAAAGCCATTCTTATTTCCTCCTAGTATTTCTTGATATATGTCTGATAGAACAGTCAATTTTTTTTTTATTTTTTTACATATTTCTCTAAATTTCTTTAAAATACTACAGTATCGTGACTATAACAAATAGTACTTGAACAGAAAAAAATTTCTTGCAGTTACTTTCCCTAAAACTAATGCTTCTTCCATAAAATCCTTTAAGATTCTGAGATCTGTGCACCTTAAAAGCTTTCCTAACAGTGAATTTATTCTTTGGAAGACCTTTTACTCTGTAATGTGCTTACTACAAATTTGATTCATCCTGTTTTATATTATCACTGCTAAAAATACTTGTTCAGAAAATTTAAAAAATATTCTAACAACAAAACGTGGACAGTAACAGAGCAAGCATATTCCCAAAATACTCTTTTGGCAATTCATGAACAGAGTGCTTTACACTATTTCTTTGTTTATTAATTTTATTCTCAATAATCAAAATTTAGGTCATCACAAAATGTTTCCCTGAGGGTAAACTAATTACTTTTCTGTTTCTTGAGAAGAAGAATTTTAATTCACTTTTTTCCAAACTCCAGAAATGTGAATAAAGCAACCATTTTCCCCAGCATCCTATTAATTGTACTTACGTTTAATAGAACTCTAAACGAGAGATTTGGGTTCCAGGTTGCTTGTTCCAAACAGAAGCAGAAATCCAGCTAAAATTAGAAAACAATTGCATACACACAAGAACCTAGAAAAATAATAACAATAGTAGTAGTAATTATAAGAAAAATAATATTTTCATTTGGAAATCTAACTTTATGTAATAAATGTTTAAAAACAAAAAAGCTTCTAGCCTATAGTTGTCTAATGGAGCAAAAATAATTACCTTAACTAAAAAAAAAAAAAAAAAAAAAAAAAGTGATATCTTTGTAGATATGTTCAGTCTGGCTATCATAATATGTTTCAGGTATTATAAATCACCATTTTGTTCATACATGAGGTAAATATTGGTATAGAAATGCAGAAAACTTCATTAATTTTTTTTGTTTGAAATCAGAATCAATAGATACTGTGCCTTTAGACAGTTGCTCTCCCTCTTCTCACCTCCAAGGTTATATTTGTTCACATGAGAAAATAAGTTTTTAGGTTTTTCCTCTTGTAATAGACACAGATTTTTCTGTGAAACACCTCAAACTAGTTATGAGTAGGTCCTGTAAAAATTTGTCATATAGTAACTGCCTACAATCAACTACATAGAACCAGACAATTATAGAATAGTTTGGGTTGGAAATGACCTTTATAGGTCATCTAGTCCAACACTCCTGCCATGGACAGGGGCATCTTCAGCTAGATCAGATTGCTCAGAGCCTCTTCCACCCTAACCTCGAATGCTTGCAAAGATGGGACACCTACTGTTTCTCAGGGCACCCCCTGCCATTGTTTCACCACCCTCATAACAAATTTTTTTCTTTATATCTAGTCTGAATCCACCACCTTTTAACTTAGAACTGTTATGCTCATTTCTAAAGGCCCTGTTAAAATTTTTGTCTTCTTAAAGCCCTCTTTAAGTACTGGAAGGTTGCTACAAGGTCTCCCCTGAGCCTTCATTTCTCCAGGTTGAACAACGAAATACTTTCAGCCTGTCTTCACAGGAGAGGTGCTCCAGCCCTCAGACCATTTCTGTGGCCCTCCCCTGGACTCCAACAAGTCCATGTTTCTTGCCAGCACAAATATACACAGATTCTGCAGAAACTCCAATATGTTTTTGAGTTGTGTCCATGGTATTGCAAGAAATGTAACAAAGTATTTCTGAGATCCAAGCTTTATTCATTTCTATTTCGAAACCAAAAGTGCTTCCTCCTGCATTAAGTACTTTTGGCTGTTTTAATCTTTAATGTCAGGTACTTAAGTAACTACAAAACTGAAAGATAGTGTATTTAGGTTAGATATTAGGAAGAAATTCTTTACTGTGATGGTTGTGAGACACTGAAACAGGTTGCTCAGGAATGTTTTGGATGCTCCATGCCTGGAAGTGTTCAAGGCCACATTAGATGGGGTTCTCAGCAACCTGATCTGGTGGAAGGTGTCCCTGCTCATGTCAGGGGGGCTAGAAACAGATGATCTGTACGATCTCTCCCTACCCAAACCATTCTATGATTTTGAGGCTATAATGAAGACAAGGTGGATGAGAAAATAAGCCAATTTGTTTTGGTTGATTTTTTTTGATTCTTTGTCATCTGCCTAAGCTGGTTCTGTTCTTAAATGTTCAAAATCACATTTTTTAAATTTCTTTAGGAATTCATGACTAGCATATATAAAAATGTGAATACATATGAAATCTTTAAAAATGCTCTGCACTCTTGGAGCAGGATGGAAAATAAGAATTACAAGGTTACCTCCTTTCTTTGGAGTAAATCCTTTTTCCACTGTACATTATATGTGAAAAGGCTTTCAGAACAATACTTTTCTATAATAATTGCATCTATGAAAGTGAGACCAATACACTCTTTTACAAGATAAATTAAATTTCTCTTTTTTAAAGGCAAAGGTTCAATGCCTGTCTTAGGCAAGGTAATAGGAAAACACAAAAATACTCTTAGGCCATCTTTTCCTTGAAAGAAAAATTATTTCTTCCAGAAACCTCCTGATTGCCTTCCTAGATTTTTTATTACTTGCTTTGAAGAGATCAAACTGACGGGAGCATTTAATTTCAAAGCCTGTTATACAGTGCTAAGAAAAGTTTCTTACTAACCAGGTTAAGTTTTTTGTTTTTTTTCTCTGTGTTAATTTCCTAATTTTTCTTGGTTGCTGCTACTGCTACCCTAAAGAGCTCTTGAATTTTCTGTTCACAGCATCATTTTACAATATCAGCTGAGTAACTGATCTTGGACTCATCTTCATACACCAGTAAGTTTGCTCAGTATTTGTCTGGTGTGGCTATATGCCAAGATAGTAGGGAAGAGACTGTATTGATTACACATTACAGAGGCTTTTTCTTTCAGCAGAAAAAGGGTAAGAGTTCATCTTTAACTTAGGTAAGGTTTTAATGCAAAGAAAACATCAGCCTTCTCTGCCCTTTGAACATGTAAGTTGGAAAGAAATGGAATAATCATGTGTGACCCAGAGAAGCCAAATTTACAAGAAATATAAAGTATAGTATTTCTCAGTACCACTGTCTATCCTACTCTGATTGAACAATTAGCTGAGAGGACCAGAGACTGAATGATTTTCTATGTAAAGGAAATAAATACTGTAAGTATTTCTTACAAAGAGTTCAGGGCTTATTTCGCCTAGGAAGACTTTCTTGCCTCAAAGAGGAATCTTTCCCAGAGAGAGTTTTAGACATTTTCTCCTGCCACATTCCAGAGAAGCTCTCCCTAGTATGAGAAAATTATAAGGTCTTGCATACATGTTTGAAGGTCCCCACAGCAGTGGGGCCAGGGATAATAAAAGCCCTGAGAAGAACAAAGGCTATGTCTTTTCTCAGGCCCAGCATTTTAACACTGTTAAGTTTAATGTTCTCTTAAGTCTAGTATTCTCAGCTGTGGAAATAAATTTTCTTAAATCCTTCCACTGCCTGGTATTTTGGGGGTACCTGTGTGTTATCAGCAATATAATGTACCTCATTATTTAAAAGCTGCTGGTAAGCTGTATGATGCCTACACAAAGCTTATTTTGTAACAGTTTTAAGGTCAGTCTCAGCACTGTTTAAACGCAATCTTGTGCCCAAGCTATTTCAACAGACTTAGTTGTCTGCTAGGCTCAAACAATTCACTGAGTTAAGCCTTTGTTTTTAAGGCATCTGAGTGGAAGACTCCAAGGAATATATGTCTTGGCATTGAGTGATTGCAACTGAAAGGATTGGATAGCCTGCAATCATTCTTCAAAACATTCTACTCCAAGGACACTTCAGGAGAAAATAGGAAAACATCTTTCTATTATACACTTATGAATATACTGGAGTCAAAAAGAAGTTTGATAGCTATAAGGGATTTATAATAATATATTTTCTAAAAACAAGTAAGGACTCCAAAGTTGTAGTATTTGACATGCATTGTGGCTTCAAACCCTAGTGAACTCAGTGAGCAGCAGAAAAAATACATTAATTGCTGAGGGAGTTCAAAGAAAGGACAACCTGAACTGCAAAACCCATAAGAAATGTCAGCTTGCACATTCTTGAGGCCAGAAGTCCTTAAGAGGCTATAAATAACTGTATTTATTTCTTCTTTCTAAAAGTGTGATTGCACAATGTGTCTGGACAGCAATCAGACTGCAGTCAATGTGATAATCTCTAGAGCTTGCAAACACTGATGTTTTCATCAGACTATGAATTAAAACATTCAAGCACATCTTTATAGCAATTTGAAGAACTAATAAATAATTTGCAGACATAAGACCAGTTATTTTCAGCAACAGCAGATTT
>WEIV01026840.1:26819-49242 GCA_013390005.1 Calyptomena viridis
ACAGCAGATTTAGCCCCAAAAGAAAAATGTTTTAACTTGTCTGGTTAGAGGAATTCAAATCCACATTTTGTCATCAAAATCTGACGTGCTTTCTTGAGACTCTTAGCAATGGACCATACTAGTGTTTTTGACAGTCACAATGACGTAAGATTAAACCTTTAGGGATGCAAACATAAACCGCATATTTTGTAAAAAATATGTTAATTTGTGCTGGGCACTTAAAATTAAATGGAATTTCTATGCATGAGTAAATTCCTACTGGCTTGCTATATTACATGACAGCTGGTCATTTGAATTTGATTTCTCTTGAGGGTTAAAAGTGAACAAAATTATTTTTATACTGCACATTTAAAAATTATTCTTTCATTAGATGGCCCACAATGTTTCCCCATAGTATAACAGATATGGAAGTTATTCAGCTTGGTAGTGCCATATATTCATGAAAAAGAAAGCTGCACAAAGAATAAGAGATAGATCAATTTCTTTGTGCAGAAGCTGGAGGGACTCGAAAAGCAGATGAGTTCAAGGTAAAGCATATAAGCTGAAGTGAATATATCACAGAAATAACTATTGACAGGAGAAACTAACAGAGTGAAGATTGGCAGCAGTATTTATGAAGAAAAAAGGAAAGAATAATAGAAGACTCTAACAATCGTAAAAACAAGTGTCAGAAAACAAGTTACTTATAGTAATACATTATGTTAACATATTGCTCATGCACATTTCTATTTTCAGTAGTAATGAATGCTGAGACTGAAAAGTGGCAAATTACGGGTACCAATGAGAAAACCTACTACAAGGCAAGAAAAGACAGTTGAATGAGATGTTTTTGTATATGTCTATCCCATACTGAGGTGAACTTTCCTGTGCTGCTTTCCTGACCTGGGATGTTGTATTCAAGAAGAGCCAAAATAGAATAGGATAGAATGAAATTGAGCAGAATAGAAAATATAATGGAATTGCAGCCTTAAGGAAATGTTCTCTCATTTCTTTTAGACAGTTTCTCTGTACTTCCCAGGGTGTTTAACATTCTTTGCTAGAAGTTCTAACAGGCAGACATTTCAACAAGGAAGAAAGGCCTTTTCTATCTATAGATAAAGCTGATACAGAGGATAAAAAGGAAAATACGGTTAACAAGCTGGTCAAGACTGGTTGTGGACCTTGAAGTCATTCCAGAAGGCTGATTTGGTGCCAGAAGCAAGGGATCAACAAAAGGGCAAACTGAGGAAGAGGAAAGAATCAGACACCAGAAGTTTTTTTAAGACCTCCAACTCAATTTCTAGAGACGTGTCTGGTGTGGCGTGGTGGGCGGAATGGATTTGGAAGTGGGGTGGTACAGATGAGGTAATGCCTGAATTTGTAATTAGACAGTAGAATAAAAAGGTGTAACCTGTGAATGTAATTTGGAATAAATTTCCTTGTGCTCCCAGCTGCCATAAACAAAGGAATGCTTTCTTTCTAATACTTAAAAAAGGGTGTCAGAGAGTTGTTTTCTGGCCTTTTTTCAGCAACAGAATGGAATATAATACAATACTGTACAATACCTACCTATACTACCATACAATACTTCCTTTGGAAGGGACACAATGATATTCTAGTCTTGCTGCCTGACCAACTAAGGACTGACTAGAAGTTAAAGCAGATTATGAAGGGCATTGTCCAAATGCCTCCCTTTGAGGCTCTGTCAGGGATGGGATGTAACAATCTTAGTTAGAGGCTGTATAAGCTTAACCAGGAAAATTACTTTTATTTATGGCTTTAGAAGACTTTAAACTCTTTAGGGTTCATTATCATCTACAAAATCCAGAGAAAACAGTGTCACATTTTCTCTAAGAGAATTTCTTTTAATTTACTGAGAAAATGTGTTTTGGCAAAAGGGTTTACAGGAAAAAACAAACTTAGAACGAAGGAAAACACGTTGTATTAAGCATTACCAAACAACAACTTCATACAAGTCATTAAAAAGTATCATTAAAAGCATTACACTAGAGTGTTAAGAAACAAAGACACAGTCCACAAAAACATCCAATCTAAAGTAATCAATAATCTGTTTAGTACTATACAAGTTTCTTTGGTTTTAAGTTACCCACAATAGAAACAAAAGAGCTGAGGAGAAAAAGAGATTCAAAGAGTGATGAAAAGAGAAAGAAACAGTGAAGAAAGGAAAAGGAGAAAGAGAAAAGGGAGAGACAAGAGAAAAATAGTTACCATGAGTCACGGCAGCAGGTCAAACTCCCAGGCCTGAAGTGACCCACACTGATTTTCTCTCCCTCCACCTGCACAGAGTCTTTATGCAGCTGTTTAAATATGGTTTGACTACCATGGCCACTCCCCTAGGTAGAACATCTGGTTCTTTGATCATTCGATCCCCTCCTAGGTGCCATAGGAGCTCTAGCCAGGAGTCAGGAGTGTGGTGTGGGCAGGCTGCCAGGCTGGCTTTGCTTGATTGACACCCAACCATATCATTCTCAATGATGTGGTTTGGCCACCTTGGACCATGTGCTCTCCATTCAGGCCCAGACTTGTGCCTTGCAGCAGGACGAGCCATGTACTCCAAGTCAAGCCATGGGGCTTCTGGCTCTGACACACACACAGATACATGCATACACATCAGCTGGTTTGTTCTGACACAAATGATTGAGGAAATGAGATTCACATCCAGAATCTCACATGGGCCATTGACCACCTCTCTATGAAACCCGTGCCAGTGTCTGACCATCCCGTTGTGGTCTCTTGAGAGAATCAACAGCACCTTCCAGTTTAGTATCTTTGGCATATTTACTAATTGTGCATTCAACTAACACACACAGAAAATTTATAAAACTGCTGAACAGAACTGGTCCTTGAATTGAGCCCTGAATATATCCTTGGAATATCAGAAAAAATATAAATCAGTATCAATCAACTACAGAGAATATAAGCTAAAAATATATTAAACAAAAAAGGATTTCTTAAAAGAAGTATAGTTTATTTTTCTACAGAGTAAGTATAATGAGGTGAAAGAAAGAGCAAGGAAACTCTAAAGAACAAATTTAAGCAGAAGAAGTCAGAAAACCTGCTCTTTGTGACAACATGTTTCAGTTTCCACTCACTTCATTGATCCTCATCACAGGAGGAAAGAATGCATAGGACTTGATGGACAAATGGGAATACGCCGTATGTAGTATAAGATGATCTCAGAAAAGCATTTGATACAGGGCCTTAGGAAATCTGGCTTAAAAGAATAACTTGGAGTCATCTGGGTGTGAACTGGTCTTCTCTGAAATGAAAATTGCCTGAAGGGCAAGGCAGAAGAGTAAAAGAAAAATACAACTGTCTGTACTGCCTGGTCTATGAAAGAAGTATGTTACCTGAAGTCTCTTATGCTATTAAGCTAGGAATGACAATTACAGGAAGAGAAACAATACCAGTGGACGGAGAAGTAGAGGTCCAAAATGTCAGTCATTGAAGAAAAAAACACAGACACATATTCTGAAGTGCATTTACTCTAAGAGCAGTGATTAACAGTGATAACTACATGCAAGTTTATAGAAATTTGTTTTCAGCAAGTGTCAAAAACGTTAGTTCAATATCACATCACAGACAAGTGATTTTTATTTTTTTCTCTATATGTAAATTACCAAGGCAAAGAAATTAGTTATTTGCCAGATCTCTCATCCAAATTAAATATGTATTAAGCACAGTCTCTACAAAATTATGGAGAGGGCATGAAAAATTACAAGCAAAACAGTTAATCTCCACTATATTCAAGAGTAGTACATTAGGGTGCACTGGAAGTAAAAAAAAGAAAGAGATGAGGAAATGACAGACAGACACCATTTTACACAGCACATTCTGTTTCATGTAAGGACACAAAATTTGACCTAAAGAGTGTGTTGAAAGAAAATTACAAAGAGTGTGTATGTTCTATCTCTACAGAAACAGAAATAAGAGTAAAGTGTGCTCAGTCAGTCGTGTGAGATATGGTCCTGAACCAATGGAATACTTGCAGAATTTTGCAATATTCTGTAAAGCATTAGTGTCAAACCTACTATCTGCATAATGAGGCTACCTTATTTTATTACCTTACATCTAGGCTTTACTGACTCACAGAATCGTCCCAGAATAAAGTAGTTATTTTAATGATTTAGCTAAATTATGTAAACAATGTAAAATTGACAGAAATTATGTTTAATGATTTGTATAGGATATACTTCTTAAAAAATTTATGGACACAAGTGAAACAAATGCAGACAATTTAAATGATGAGAAAACTGATTTGTTTCTTGCACTGCTTCTCCTACCTAAGCTAGTTTTGCTCAGTCTTTTTCAGTTGGACAATTTCAATGTGAATTTTACAGTTATTTTCAAGGTTACAGAACTGTACCTGTATTGTAAGAAATAATTTTAGTAGTTAAAACTCTTCTCCACTAAAATCAATGATCATCAAATACTACTCATAAAAAGTGTTTTTAACCATGAATTCTCTAGTCTCTCATGATCAGATGTCAGCTGATATCATTCTCATTCTCTTTATTTAATATACTTAACATATAACTAAGAGCAGCTGACTTGAATAGTACATTTACATTCTTAGAAACTTATTTATGGTTTGGAAGATTTGTTGGCATGGAGAAGTCTAAATGCATTTCTCATCTAATAAGTTTTTTCTGTTGTGGCTAGTTTGTCCAGGAGGCAGGGAGAATGATGAGAAGGCTAGACTCCATGAAGTTTTCTCAAGCATTTATTTAACTACTTGCCTGCTGGTTTCTAAGCATTCTTAGCATAGCTAAGCATCTCTCACCTATCTAGCAAACTCTGCATCCACACCCTCCAGACGGTGTGTCTGGTGGGCCCTGGACACGTATCTCTGCCTGGCTAGATATTCCACACCAGACAGAGAGTCTGCTTTCTAAGAAGTCAGAAACATGTCTGCCTTATTCTGCTATGAAGTTTCAGGTTTATAAGGCACTATGTTGTTTACATTAAACATCCAATGACCTGGGGACCAAATCATCCTTGTCCAATTCGAGAATCTGGACATGTCCATTCACAGTCCTACTTCCACACATGCTCAGGGAGAAGTTTGGCCCACAGCATAAGGCCACATTTTTCATTTGGGCAAAATTCTTTACTATAACTCTGGTTGACTGTTCTTCAAGTGTCACCCCACACTGAAAAGAAAGGTGCAATTTCATGACATATCTAAGATGATATTAGAATCTTTTTCCAGAGAATGAAATTAGTGGAAAATTTCTCCTACTGAGAAGTAGACTCGGATGAGTGCCAGTGCACAGAAGAGTGTACAGGAAGACAGATCAGCATGGCAAACCATACAAAGAACACTGACTACAGAAATGTGTGGACATTTAGTCAGTATTATAATATTTTCTTGTATTTTTTATGTGTTAATAATTCAATTTAGTTAAATTCTGAGCTCAGAAGTTTTTCAGTATGTTGCTAGGCTACTTCATGCAAGTTGATTCTTTGCATGTGATATCATAATATAAAAATAATGTGTAAATTCTCTTTATTGACTATTTATATAAAGTTATGTTTCCTCTTGGTTATAGTAAAGGTCTTTTTTGAAGGATATTATGAAGTCATACTACCAGCTGATTATAACACAAAGTCAAGGTAAATGCTTTGTATCTACATCCTGTACGTGTGAATGGACAGTCATATTGCAGCTCAAGTTCTTTCGAGTAACACCTTCTAGTGTTTCTCTTTGATGTAGTAGTATACCTTTTGCATGTTTTCTTAAGGAGTCATTTCAAAGTAATCCTCTTATGATTGGAAACGCATTTTCAGCATGTATTATTTCTTCTTAATGGTTGCAAACTAACCCACAATTAAGCTTCTGTCTTCCCTTATACACCAGATTTATAACTTATATTCTATAGTCTTCTTTTGAGTCCCTAAGTGGGTTTCACTTTCACGCTTAGGCTTAAAAAAATCAGTCAATGCAAACACTGCCAGTAGTATTTGTCTGCATGAGCTTGTTACTCCCAGACATAAAACTGCAGGGCACACTGAGTAAATCCTGCCTGCTTTTCTTTAAATGACTAAGCAGCTTTACAATAATCTTCGCTTTTAACAACCTGCCTTCACCAGCTTTTATTTTGATTGTTTCATTAATATATCTCAAAGTCCATCTGGGAATCTCATCTGTTCACTCCTAAAACTTCTTTCAGAGAAAACGGATTCACTTCCCTTCTGATTTCCTGTCATGAGAGTGAATTACAAAAATGGGATGAAAAAAACAATGGATTGCAGAACTACAAACTAGTGGGAATTTGTGGAGAACACAGGCTGAGGGACATGAAATAATAGTGACTTCAGGGATAAATAGAGACAAGAAATAAAGACAGGGTTCAATTTCCATTAGCAGGTTAATCTTTAGCATGTACTTTGCATTCATACAACCTCTGTGTTCAGAAAGAAGG
Organism: Calyptomena viridis; assembly: GCA_013390005.1. Lineage (NCBI taxonomy): Eukaryota > Metazoa > Chordata > Aves > Passeriformes > Eurylaimidae > Calyptomena > Calyptomena viridis. The sequence goes on from WEIV01026840.1 coordinate 33,245, forward strand.
GAAACAATTCAGGAAACTTTAATCAGGAGCACAAAAATAAATTATTTTCTCTTTGATTGAAAAAAATGCAAATTTAATTATTCAGATTTATTTACATTTCTGAAAAACAACTTCTAATCATTAACTGCAGTAAATACTGAAGTTATTTATAATCGCTTCAAATCCAGTAGATTTAGCTGATTCAATAAAATGAGAAACAAATAAAAAGTAGTCCTGGTGCACTGGGAAAGGTCTATTTTGGAAAGATGGTGTTTTTACAAAGCATCTGGAATCAATTATTACTATATATATTTATATAAGGGTGTAATAACTGGTAATCGGTGAAGAGTTTGTGACAGTAGCTGATATCCAGATAGTATGAAATGAATAATCTGAAATTCCAAACACCCACTTGAAACTCAATTTTGGTCCAAAAACCCTTTCATATTTTCGATGGTAGAAGTGTAAATATACTCGCAGAGAATTTTAGTCATAAGACTAATTTCATTCTTGTTTGCAAACAAAATGGTGTGATATAATTTTGGCATTCCACATGTATGTTGAAATATTTCAGATGATTTGTGGGATTGCAAAATGAGATCTGGATTTAGGAAAAGTAATTATTTTTTTCTTGTTTCTTTTCTGTCCTATTAATAGAAGTGAAGCTTAAAGCATGAAATCACCATGCACTGTTTAAGTCATTTAGACTTAACTAATGTGCACATAAATTTCATATGGACAACATGTTTCTACAAATGTTGTTTCCTCTTCCTGCTACATTTTTCTTGTTTTCATTCCCATTGACTCCACAATAGCTGAAAATGTTGGTGTTGCTCACTATAGGATTGTTTTTATTATTTCAAGAGAAATTTTGCAAAATGTAATAGTTACAGTGTTCTCTGAGAATGGTTTAGCATGGATTTTGTGTCGCGGTTGGGAGACGGACCAAGTAACATAGAACACACTTGCTGCATGCCGTGCAAAGGTCCTGAATATGTAACGGTTTATTGTTTACAGCATAGACAGATATACACATCAGAAGGTTAGCATATTCCAACACCATTGATGCAAAGTTATCTTGCTCCTCCACCACTGGCCTTTGCCACAGCACTTTCCACTCTGCACTTTCTAACTGCATTTTCTCTCAAGGCATGCAGAAATGCACACCTACTCCCGACATTTTGCTTCATCTGTTTATTAGAGAAGTTCCAGACAGAAGCTCCCCACTTCAGAGAAAGTTCTGCCTAAAGAAAAGAATTTGCTATAGAAATAACTTTAAGACATCCATATACTAGGACTAGTTTGTTGGAGTTTTTTTAATAAACATAAAACTGAAATCTACTCTTCCTTATTCGTTGTTCTGTAGCCTCTGGAACAGTTTTGAGGGATTATTCATAAAGTGGTTTGCTATCTAGTCACTTAATTCACACATATAGGTAAGAATAAACACTGTTATTTGTATTTCTATGTCCTGGCTCTTAGATGAGCTCATGATCAGTTTTCTATTCTGAGACCATTCATTTTCCTAAAAATGAATGTACTCAGATTGACCCAGTAAATTCAGTGTCTTCATATTAAATGTAGAGCTAGTAAAAGAAAAAAACAAACAAACAAACAACAAAACAAACAAAAAGTCTCAACTAACCAGCAAAATCTTTCATTGTAAGATTCCAACCTTGGGTTTGTGTTTTATAAAATTATCTTTAGTAGCTCAATATCTGTGACCATAATAACCCTTAACAAGGTGACTGAGATATCCAGTTATGTTATTTCTTGCTTGTTCTTCCACTGACTCTATGGTATTTGTATTTGGTATCACTTGTGGTATAATACTTGTGGTATAATAAACAGACAGATTGTTTATAGACTGGAAATTAAATGCATTTTTGTGAAGCAAAGGCTGGGATTCTATCTTCTTATGCTTTTACTGACAGGGAGACAACTTACAGAAATGTTACATGCATGGAAACAGGAATATTATTTCCACCTCACCATTTCAGTGTGTGATTACATGTGACACTGGTTGTGTGCTGCATGTGCCCATCCCTGTACGAGCAGTAGGCATAAAAACTCCTTGCTTTGTGAGTTGTAGGGGTGATAGGAATGAGAATGGCTCCAAGAGACCTCATGAAACTGATCCGTATAAAGAGGCAAGGGCAGAACTTCAGATTCTTCAAAGGTTACATGACCAAAATTTGGGTCTTGGTGATTAAATGATTTTTGGCATTTATGTCTCTTATTGTGGCATATAAATGTCACCTAATTTTCACTCTATATGGTTTAGGGTGCAAAAGTCACCTATGCTAATCCATGCATGTTACACTGCTGAATTTTTATGTTAAATGGGAAATATAAATCTGAGTTAAAGCAAATGGACATGTAAGTTTTTTATTTCCATCTCTGGCAGTATTTTAACTGTAATTCTAATATTATCAGTAAATTTGCTATATAATACATTTTTCTCAGTGTTTTTCTCTTCAAAGCACCAGATATTTGTGTGTAAATATTTTTTCCTATTTAAAGTTAGAAGTTCTAATTACAATATCTATGTCTATGATGAGAAAATATCTTTTTAACCAAGTGTTAATTATGATTAATTTATTAATTGATGCTACTATATTTTTTCTATCCAATGCATCTGTCAAAATGGCAATAAACATTCAAATTTTGATATTTTAATTAATTTTCTTTATCTAGATGAATAAAAATAATTTTTCTAATCAGTATTCATGTTTCTTATTTATGACATTCTTAATAAGAAATAATAAGAAAATATTTTTTTCAGTACTAAGGTAGTCTGAAAACCACCAAGAGATAAAAGTTTATAAATGCAGAAGAACAAATATTGTAAATATATATCAGCTGTAGATAGGCTGCCAGCACCTTTTGTTTATGCAAATGATCAGTATGGAAATAGCAAAACCTTTCAGAAAGAAAACGCCAAACATCAATTTTAAATGGATTTTTTTATGATGAAACATATTTTTACACTATTCTTTCATGGAGTAATGTTTGACCAAAAGTATAATCTTGTTGTCTAGGCAGAAAGACACAATTGCTCAGATATTCACCTGTCCAACATGTGCAACAAGCCAGGCATCAATTGTGAGAAACAATTTATTTAAAAAATCACTCTGGTTTACTCTTTAGGGCCACATCACAATTATATACAATGAATCCATATAGAGTTGAAAAAAGAATGAGATGTGGCTAAATACATGCACAATTTTGCCTTCATTGGAAATTGAATGATTCTCTAATTAAAAATTCTGAGTGATCCACCAAGTTAAAAATGGTCAACATTCACAACAAATCTACTTTATGCAGAACGTTTAATAGAGTTTACAATATCTTCATAGATCCTGTAACATCCTCTTACATCTCTCACCCTTCTTGATATCTTTCTCAAAATTCACTTACTAAAAATGTTAGAAAGTCTGAAGCAAAGATTCCACCACATGACACAGCTCTCCTGAGTGTGGCTAGACACGCTGTGAAGTACATCATCATTAAATTAACATTCAACATTAAATATTAGTTTTTCACTTTTCCAGGAGAGATCTTGAATGTATTTAATATTCAAACACAACCAGCACAGAGGTACTGAATGGAGTCTGGGATCCTGTCATACTGTTTTGTTGACCCCTGCTAGTTATATTTGTGTAGCACATAGAGATTCCAGTGGTCAAAGTCTGAAAGTTGGCAATCCCTGAATTCAGAATCAAATCAAGAAAATAGAATTTTATATATCAGATCATAATTCTTTAAGGATCTGCCAACAGTCAAAACTTTCAAGCAAATGTTCATAGACATTAAATAAATTAAATTGATAAGAAATTATTAAAGACAAAGAAATTAATAATTCTAATAAAAACAATTTCAATAGTTTGTTGTTTTTTCATGTGAGACAGAAGATAAAATTATAATGGTAAAAGATAAAATGTATACTGACCCGAAGTTAGAAGCAATGATAGGTGATGAACTAACAATTTGAGTGTGTAATACACATTAGTGCAATCTCAATTGTCTCAATGCACAGAATTAAACTTTGGCCATGAATTCCTCTGACTAAGTTGGAGGAAATTATAAACTCTTCCTTTTTGAAGACCTAATGATTATGTTTTTTAAATATGGGTAACATTGAGAAATGTCTATTAGTACAATTTCAAATCACTCACACATATACAACCTCAAAAGAGAAATTGATTTGAAAAGCTTTCAATTTTTCACACTTCATTTCACCCTACATCTCAGATTCTGGAACAGAGTACTTCACATACACCACAAAAGTAAATCATCACATTTTTTTTTAATATTAAAATTATTGTATGCAATGTCTTCCTGCTACCTAAATATTCTGCAAATATCTGTTAACTAATACTTTGTCAGTATCAGTACTGCTTCAAAAGAGCTGTATTCTGATGTTGATTAATGCTAATATTGGGATGGACTATCAGAAGGGATGGGAAAATTTTACTGCCAGAACTGGCAGAGGTATTAAGATACTAGAAACAAACCAAAACCACGACAAACAAACAAAACCGCAACAACAAAAACAAAACAGAAGCACAAAAAAACCCCAAACCAACAANCACTCTTTTAAAAAGTCAACAACTCTTCATCAGATTAGCAGAAAGAACAGGTTGATGTGACATTTTATTTTTAAAAGCCAAATATTCTTTCATTGGATCTCTACCCTTCACTTCTTGAATAGCTGAACTGTTGCAGTAAGACAGCCTTAGTGTAAACTTAGCATAAAAAAAAAAAAAAAAGAAAAAGAAAAAATAAATACTAAAATGCTTTTTTAGTGGTGCATTTTTTGTCTAATTAATGGGTTACCATATGGTTTTTTGTTTTTGTTTGGTTTGGTTTAACATTTTTCATTTGTTTTTCATTTTTCTTGGCTTGGGAAGGATGAACTCAGTGAATTTTTGAGCTCTTGATACTAGTCCTGTGGAAATCTCTATTTTTATGTTCTTCTGTTTTAAGTCTACTTTAAATCTCACCAAAATAAGTGGAGACATGGGGAAAGAATTGAACATCATGATGACCCAAATTTTTGTAATCTTCTCCCCACCCTGATCCTTCACAGAGCTCTTCAGTTGTTCTTAAATAACTGTGCAGGCAGAGCATGCAAAAAGTATCAAGCATACCCAATGTTTTCAGTATGTAACCACTGTAACCTCAGATGACTACACTACTCACCATTTTATAAGCAGCTCTGACACTAGTATGTATGCACTTCTCCTAACTTCTGTCAGTAGAGTTTATCGTGGATTTCCATTTCGTCCCCTGCTTTCCATCAGCCTCAGTCTCACTTTCTAGCCTATTGTCATAGGCCGCTAGACTGGAACAAAGCTCTATGTGATGCATAGCAAAAGAGGAAATCATGTAAGGAAATTTGGCTATATCGACTGTGACGGGTCTTAATCCTCCAAACAGTGCAAGTTCTGGAACGTCAGTCCCTCACAGAGATGGGATGAAAGAACTGAGATTATACTAATACTTTTACTTCTGTCAGATAGGAAAACAAAAGGTCACTGGCAAAGAGCCAAGCAAAGGCATCCTCTCAAAAGAACAGTTTGGTGTCAAGTAGATATAACTTATCATTCAGAAAAGCAGAAATATCACTAAAAATCATTTCCATTTCCAAATGAAACATTTCTGATTAATGCAGAAATTGAAGGATGCCTTCTCTCATTTGAGCAAAGTTAGAATGGTGATGTCTGCTATTTTTTTTTGCCCGATCAGAACTCTGCATTTGATTGCAGAGATGGTTAAGAAAGTAAAAAATGTAAGAGAGCTGAGAGTGAGAAAATAAAAAAGCAATCAGCTGTGTTTGGGGTACTCATTTTCTATACTACAGAGAGCCTTCCCACTCAATCACGAAATGAGCCACATTAAACTATCATGTATCAGATCAAGCCATTACAATGCATCTTAAAATTATACACACTACAAAACTATTAACAAAACTAAAGAATTCTGAAGAGATAATATACCAATATCAGTTTATATAACCAATGAATGTCAGGTCAAAAGACAGCTATGGAGTCCAGAAAGCAGAATAACACCAGACTAGAGATATTTTAGGTGTGTGATAAATCCTCTGAGTACTCAACAGGCAGAACAGGGGGTTTGCACACGGCTAGAATCCTCAGGAAGAACAGCTAACAAAATAATCTTATCATCTGTAGCACACACTAAATTACTTTATGCATGTACATTGTACCGAAGTAGTAGGGAGCTTCCTGAAGCGGGAAAAGATCAACTGATCAGTGAGTATGCCTCAGACTGATTGCATAATGACTCTGACAGACTGATTAAAAACACTGCTACCCAAACTGCTGTCCAGACACAGTTGCCCAGGACAGTAGCTTGAATATGAACCTTTGGAGATGGGATAAAAAGGCTGTGAAAATGCAAGCAGAAGGGATTATCCAGGAGGGAGAAAAAAGCAGATCTCCTTGTGTGCTGATTGAATTCAGAGTAATACATGTGATTCCAAATCCATAAAAAAGGCAATAAGCCTTAATTAATAATATAACATCCATAATTGACATCAAAGTTCATTGTTACTCCACTATCAAGGAAATGCATCATGAAGCTACCTCTTCATGCTGCACAGTGGGTATTGTTTTGGAACCACTATCAAAGGCAGCAGATTCAAGGATCATTGCTTTAGCGCATCACAAATTGTGTTACAACTTGCAAGTGATAATAGGTTCTTTCTTTGCTTCCACTGTATTCCAAAATAGACTAATAAAGGCAGAACCAGAGAATGTCCAATGAATATTAGGCATGTCCCAACAGTACATTTTTAAGATATTGTAGACTACGTACAAGTCTCACTGCCACCTGCTCTATAGTTATCGTATTATTGCAGTGAACTTTAATATCTACTCATGTCCTCCTCATCATTTACAATATAGGAAAGATGGAGAAAGATTTAAAATTTTCATGTCTTCTATTGTTATGGATGATAACAACAACTGATAATTCTCCATATGGGAGTTGAAAATACAAATGAAATTAAACCTGTGCTTTTATATTTTGTACCAAAGCTCTCAATTATATGCTATAGAGGTGACTTGCTAGGGACCTTTCAACGCAAACAGTGATTATCTTTTGTGTGAGACATACTAGATTAAAATAATTTGAAAATAGAAATATTTAACCCCTTGCCTATTCCTATACTTCTGTTCCCTATACATATGATATAGTCTCGTATACAGTGTGTTCAAACACATATACCACTTTAAGTAACTCCTGTAAGATGTGCTTCACTTATATCAAATACTCATCAGATAACACCACTGTTGCAATGAAAATTAGTCTTACTGTACAATCATTCATATTCTACNAATATATATTATTATATTAAACTTTCCATTAAATGTTTTATACATGTCATTTTTTCTTGTTTTTCTTTTTAAAAATTACAGAAATAAATTAGTGCATAAGAAAAAAAACCATAACAAGACCAGAAGTAAGAATCTACCAAAAAACTGAGAATATCTTTAAACAAAACTCCTTGTAGATTTACTCTAATAATACTTTTATTCAAAGGTCAGTTCTCTACTGTAATCCTAGCTGAAGCTATTTATACCTTTATTAACACCAAAAACCTTTGAAAATAATGTCTTTTTGAAAAAAAAAAAAGAAGATTCAAGATATAGCTAGTCTGGGAAAGGGACATGTTACAGAGTTATTTAGTAATAAACACATATGGCACTGAATCAAGATCAGCACAGCTGTATCGAAGTGGTACTATATCCTACTCATGAATTTATTGGTATGAAAGCTGATTGTGTATTGTCACTGATTTCGTTTTCTGAGTCAGTATGTCTAAACCATGGTGTTGTACTTTAGGTGCTAGTCTAGAGAGCTCTACTACCAAACTCTTTTGAGCAATATGGACATACTTCAGGAAATATCCAGACAGGAACTTGAGAGAAAATATTTTTAAAGTAGCTTTAAAAAACTTGAAAAATTTCAGACTTCAACTTATTTTTAGGTCCAATGGAGGACAGCATTCTCTGNCAGTGTGTTCAAACACATATACCACTTTAAGTAACTCCTGTAAGATGTGCTTCACTTATATCAAATACTCATCAGATAACACCACTGTTGCAATGAAAATTAGTCTTACTGTACAATCATTCATATTCTACATTGTTTAATCTTAAGATAGAGAAGGATAGGGGAAAAAAGCCCTAGTAAGTTTTTAAGGAAAAAANTATAGCTAGTCTGGGAAAGGGACATGTTACAGAGTTATTTAGTAATAAACACATATGGCACTGAATCAAGATCAGCACAGCTGTATCGAAGTGGTACTATATCCTACTCATGAATTTATTGGTATGAAAGCTGATTGTGTATTGTCACTGATTTCGTTTTCTGAGTCAGTATGTCTAAACCATGGTGTTGTACTTTAGGTGCTAGTCTAGAGAGCTCTACTACCAAACTCTTTTGAGCAATATGGACATACTTCAGGAAATATCCAGACAGGAACTTGAGAGAAAATATTTTTAAAGTAGCTTTAAAAAACTTGAAAAATTTCAGACTTCAACTTATTTTTAGGTCCAATGGAGGACAGCATTCTCTGAAAAAGGAATACCAAAGATAGCAGCAGTGTATACACACTCTAATGCTTGATATTATTAGTACATGATAAACCACTTTGTAACAAGATTATACTAAATATACCCATACAAGGACTCAAAATAGCCCATATAAAGGACAGGAAAAATACTTTAACATGTGGATTAGAAGTACTGTACAAAGAATAAATACTAGCATTAGAATACACATCACCTTCAACTGAAACCTTTGAAAAATTAACTTACTTAACATAATAAATGAAGTCCTTGCAGCAAAGGAATAGTTTCTAAGATAGGAGTCCAAAGGAATGGTTGTTGTTTCCATTCCAAAGGAAGAAAGACTTACTAATAAGATACAGAAAATTTTCTAATTAAAACACACACAAGAAAATCAGACTTGTTTGCAGCTCCTGACAGAACTTCATCTCAGCTGCAAAAAATCCTTGCTTTACCAAGAGCTCTCAATATCGCAGTTGAAGCAGTCTGAAGAGATAAATATTACAAAAGGCAAGATGTCTGCGTGGTTTCAAGAAAATCAGAGAGATGAAGCATAGAGGGCTGAAAAAAGCAAAAGATAAAATGTAGACAATTAATATTTAAGCGTGTGCATTACATATTGCTATATTAAAAGTAAATTCTGCAACGGATATATTGTATTACTCTATGAGATCAATGAAACTGTGCATCTCATTAATATCTGATTAATACTTTATTGATTTTGATTCTACTAAAAAATTCAATTAATTTTATGTCTATCTTTTTCTCTATATACATCTGTGGGCACTCTTATTATCAGTTATACCAAACCTGGCCAAGTTTAACTATAAACTAGAGCACTGTAGATTGTCCACAGCTAGAAACATTTAAACTTGGTTCTTTCACACCTGAACAAACCACTCACAAACAAAGGATGGGAAGTGCTTATATCCAGTCCTGACGATCATTCAAACTGATCTGCATAATAATGGCTAAATGGTCCTTTGTCCTTTAATAGACAACCTCTGATGTAACACAATATCTTTAATTTATTGAAGAATAATTAAATTCCTTGAGATGGAGAAGGAAAATTATGCTCAAATAGTAATTAAGAACACACGATGAAATAAAAATACTTACCTTTTCTGGTTTTAAGTATAAATGCATATCAGTAGGTTTTTTTACAATTTTGTTTTTCCCTATATAAATGCAGTTATTGTGGTAGCCTTAGCTACATACACAAAGACACACACACTCCCCACATTGGTTGGGGAATGTAATAAGAAAAAACCACAATGAGAACATCCATTTGTCAAGATAAAGCCAGTAAGATTACTTGCCAATTACTGCTAGAGGTAAAACCAACTCAACTTGGGGAAAAATATTGCCAGTTAAAATAGATCTGGGTAGCAGAAAGCAAGAAAACAAGTGTAAAAAAAACCCTTTCCTCTCTCCTTTCCAAGGCTCACTATCATTATGTCACTCCAAACACTATTACCTCCCCTCCTTTATGACACTATGTGCCTCACATTTTTCCTTTTCTCCAGCATGGGCACTTAATGGGCTGCAGTTTTTTTCAGAAATATCCCACTGCACCAGCATGGACATTCTATAGGCTGCAGTATGGAGATCTATTCTACCATGAAACACCTCTTCTTCTGCTCCGACTTTAGTGTTCCCTCTGCTCTTTATCACACTTTTAGTTCCTTCCTCTTCTCTCCATATACTGTTTTCTGTCCCTTTTAAAATATGTTTTCATAGAGGTATCACTAGCTTTGCTGATGGGCTTAGCTTTGGCTTCAGAGAACCAGCTGTGTCTAACCCACGGCAGCCCCTGACCTCATCCCACAGAGACCACTTCTGAAGCTGCCCTCCGCTCCACTAACGTCTTGCGATGGACAGCTGGAACACATACAATCAATTGCTTTTACTAGAATGTTGCAAATTATTGTTTCTCTGGGAGTACAAATCTTGCAGAAAATGTGAGCAATTTTAGCAGCTTACATAACTCCCCTCAACAAATCAGAGTTAGGAAACTATAATTTCTGAAACTTTGGCAAGATAAAGGAACAAGTATTATTTCAATACATGCTCAGGAGAAATATATCTGGACTTCTGCAGATTAAATAAAACTGCTTTTGTGCTACATACATGTATTGAGATGTTAAAGATTCTGTCATCGATGTTCTTAAATGCTAAGTTTGCAAAAGTTTTTAATAATTTATTTTCTCTAAGTTAAAATATTCTTAAAAAGTAAGTTCAACATTTATCTGTTCAATGGGTGAACCTGGTGTTACAGGTAAGTGAACTACCTCATAACTACCCTGCAAGGAATAACTTCAGGTATTTATAGAGTTAATGAAACAGAAAAAAAAAAAAAAAGAGTCATGAAAGAATTTTGTTAACTGATATACTGTTCAAATCAACAACAAAAGTGCTTATATAGAATGGAATTGCAGCCTTGCTAGAAGATTGTGCAGGATCCCCAGATCCCCCCTCCTGCAGGCAGGCTAGCATAGTAGTTTGTTGTGGTTTAGATTTTTGTGTCAAATTTTTCCATGTCACCACATGTTCTTGAAGGAAGGCACAGGCAGGAGCAGAGCACTCACCAACAGCAGCATGTGCCTCCGCATGGATGAGTGGGCAATGAAGGAGAAGGGAAATTTGTGAAATCAAATACCACAGGAACTGAGGTAGGATCTCTAGAAGGGAGAACTGGGGAGAATAAAAGGGATCAAGAGTTCCAGTTTGCAATCTTATTTCCTGGGAATGGACCCACAGGGAGGTGGCTGCACAGCTGCGCTTTTGCTGCCGACCATCACACCTGTGGAATCCCCAGAGCCCATGCTGGGCTTTCACTGCCTGCAGCCCCTCTTTTCCATCTTCCACGGTTCCCGTAATGGACAGGAGCCATCACAGCTGTTGCAGCCACAAGCCAGGGGAATCCCTTTGTCTGTGGTGAGCCTCACGGCTCCATGTGGACCAGGCAACAGAACAGCAACCATCTCCCACTGATCAATACTGTGGCAACTACACATGCCACCCTGCGCCAGTTCTGCTGACACTGCCCCAGTGTTGCACTGCACCTGCAGGACCTGTCAGCTTCCCGCCACTACCAACCCCACAGCGGAACCTGCTGGCTTCCAGCCACTTGTCACCATTGTTGTCACTCCCACATGACAGCTGCTGGGACCATATGGCCATGTCAAGTGTACCTGCATCGCCGCCTCAGAGGCACAGAAGTGAAATAGTGAGTTTGGGTTGACAATTTTCTCTTTTATTGTTTGGGTTTTGTTTGGTTTTTGTTTGGTTTTGTTCTTCACTTTAATAAAACTCTTATTAAATTTTTACAATTTACTCAAACATCTCATAATTTCAAATTTACAATAATTTAGAGGGAGGAGTTTCTTTTCCATTGAAGATCTCATCTCGTGGCACACATTGTCTATAAAACCAAGACACAGGGGACTTTGACTCACACTGACACATTAAGGATCAGCAGCTCTACTATTTTAGGAATGTGGTTCCAGTGCAATATTTAATAAAATAAATTCCAATGCAATTTATTTAATAAAAGCATTGCCCTATGCTTTGTGGTTATAGTGTGACACAGAACAAATATTAGGTGGTACAACAGGAGAGTAAAGAAGAGATGCCTGAGTTGGAAATCTCCTTTTGTGCTGAATTGCTGAAATAATATTGAAAACATGTAAGTAGTGCTTTGACTCACAGCTGGGAACAATAAAAGGCTGTGAAGAATTTCTCTAAATTATACTATCCTGTGGGGGGTCAAGGAAATGTTGTTTCTCATTTAAAATAAATAGTACCCCCTACTAACTTATTCCTAATCAGACAAATAACAAAGGAATTAAGTAGGCCATTTCCATACATACTTCTGTTTCTTTTATGAAATGTACTTCACAAGAAATTCAGAGCTAATTGATTTAGAGGAGGTCATGTTGGTACATTTTTTTTCAACATTGTAACAAATCACAATGTTTTTGTTTTAAGCAATTCCATTTCTTATTGCAGCATTTAAAAATTACAATATTTAGTGCTCTACATCTGTTCTCTTTGTATTGCAAAGCAATGGAGTTTGCCTATAAAAGAAGACAAAGCATCTTAATTCCATCTCTGTGTCCATCCACTGAAATACTGACTCAGTTAATTTTTACATTTGATAATCCTGTTTATGTTCAAAGATGTCTAAACCACCATAGGACTCTTTCTTTCCCTTTACATTACATAATAATTTGTCAAGAAAATCCAGGAGAAAAGTTCTGGGATTTTCATAGACTAATTATCCTTTGTCAGGGTATTTATGGCATATATTAGATGGAATCAAGACTGCATTGCTCAGCTTATTCAAGAATAGTAATGTTTACAACTAAAATGAGTCCTTATCACTCACACTTATTCAAATTACGTCACAATCCCCAGCAGTACATCTTAAAGCTTTAAATAGTACAAATAGTCTATAACAGGGCATTAAAAACAATTTATTACTATTTCAGCAATTTCTCTAGTATGCATAGGCCTATGGTTGAAGGCAAGTTATGAATAGCATATACACGGTTTTGTAACTTTTCATTTTAAAGCAATTCTTGTGCAAAGCTTAAACTAGCTGCAGCAATTTCTGATTATATGAGGCTGAGCTGTAGGTTTTCTGGTGCTTCAATAGCAACTTCCTTCAAATTTAACTGATACAAGGATTAATTGTATCAAACAAGCAGTAGTCCTTCTTAAGAATAATTACATCTTTTGAGAATCACTAGAACAATTCTTCACGGTGAAGCAGACACCTACCATATATGGCAACTAGAGCAATATTAAATACAGGCTAAGAAAACACTGGTGTAAATATTTGCAGTATTTTCTCCTTACTCCAGGTTTCATTTCTGCCCCTCTATTTCTCCCTGCATAGTGCCTATATAAACATGTGAGTTGCTCTATGATATTAAAATACAAAATTCAGGCAAATTTAATCAATTTTGTAGTATACAATCTCTCAGATGAACTTCAGTCTGATCCTGTTCACTGTGCAAATGAATAAATAAATCTGGTATCTAGACAGAGTTACGGGGACAAGAACTCTCAAAACAGCCTTAAGTGCAACAGTTGTTTAATATATGACTGTAACATCATGTAAAGCTACATATTTAATAAAAGTCTTTAGCAAGATCTTTGCAGTGATAAACAGGTCTTTTTCTGAGATAACTTAGTTCATTTTATAGTCTCTAGCATGTACCACTTGAGTCAACATTTTCCTTTGTATGTGTATGGACTTTCACTTACAAGAGATGAGTAATTTCCCCAGCAGCCTTATCAGAAATGTATTCAAGTAATTTATGGTAAAAAAAAAATTGCAAACATGTCCAGGACTTTGATTTCACAGTGCTAGTTCAAAGAGTATACACACAAACATAATATCTTAAAAATCTTATTTACAGAGAGCATGCAGCTTAATTACAGAATTTATCCTTATTCACCTAATTTTAAACAGCTGTGTTTTGAATCTAATTCTATCCAGCAGACATCTAAATTAAATACAAGAAATTACACCAGAAATTGTAAACAAGGAAAAATTCCCTTAAGCTACAAAAGCATCTGTGTAATGTATGTTATACAGTATACAATGATGTATGTTATTGTATAATATTGTTATCTTTTTGAAGGGATATTATCCTTAGGGAGGATTTTTTGGTTTGGGTTTGTTAGTTTGTTTTGTTTGTGGTTTTTTTAAGCGACACAAAATATGTTCTGAAAAAAAAAAAAAGGAAAAAAAAGGAAAACTGGAAAGGAAAGAAGTTTTGAAGAATAACACCACTAAATATTGCAGAGAATTTAATAGGGGCAACGCCAAAGAGAGGAAAAGGAAAGGAAAAAAGGTAAAAAGCATTTTAATGAGAGAGTCTAAAAGACACGTCAAAATAGTGGGAAGGAATATGGTGAGAGTATGACACATTAAAGGCCAAGGAAGCTCACTTAGCTTGTTNTTTCATAGACTAATTATCCTTTGTCAGGGTATTTATGGCATATATTAGATGGAATCAAGACTGCATTGCTCAGCTTATTCAAGAATAGTAATGTTTACAACTAAAATGAGTCCTTATCACTCACACTTATTCAAATTACGTCACAATCCCCAGCAGTACATCTTAAAGCTTTAAATAGTACAAATAGTCTATAACAGGGCATTAAAAACAATTTATTACTATTTCAGCAATTTCTCTAGTATGCATAGGCCTATGGTTGAAGGCAAGTTATGAATAGCATATACACGGTTTTGTAACTTTTCATTTTAAAGCAATTCTTGTGCAAAGCTTAAACTAGCTGCAGCAATTTCTGATTATATGAGGCTGAGCTGTAGGTTTTCTGGTGCTTCAATAGCAACTTCCTTCAAATTTAACTGATACAAGGATTAATTGTATCAAACAAGCAGTAGTCCTTCTTAAGAATAATTACATCTTTTGAGAATCACTAGAACAATTCTTCACGGTGAAGCAGACACCTACCATATATGGCAACTAGAGCAATATTAAATACAGGCTAAGAAAACACTGGTGTAAATATTTGCAGTATTTTCTCCTTACTCCAGGTTTCATTTCTGCCCCTCTATTTCTCCCTGCATAGTGCCTATATAAACATGTGAGTTGCTCTATGATATTAAAATACAAAATTCAGGCAAATTTAATCAATTTTGTAGTATACAATCTCTCAGATGAACTTCAGTCTGATCCTGTTCACTGTGCAAATGAATAAATAAATCTGGTATCTAGACAGAGTTACGGGGACAAGAACTCTCAAAACAGCCTTAAGTGCAACAGTTGTTTAATATATGACTGTAACATCATGTAAAGCTACATATTTAATAAAAGTCTTTAGCAAGATCTTTGCAGTGATAAACAGGTCTTTTTCTGAGATAACTTAGTTCATTTTATAGTCTCTAGCATGTACCACTTGAGTCAACATTTTCCTTTGTATGTGTATGGACTTTCACTTACAAGAGATGAGTAATTTCCCCAGCAGCCTTATCAGAAATGTATTCAAGTAATTTATGGTAAAAAAAAAATTGCAAACATGTCCAGGACTTTGATTTCACAGTGCTAGTTCAAAGAGTATACACACAAACATAATATCTTAAAAATCTTATTTACAGAGAGCATGCAGCTTAATTACAGAATTTATCCTTATTCACCTAATTTTAAACAGCTGTGTTTTGAATCTAATTCTATCCAGCAGACATCTAAATTAAATACAAGAAATTACACCAGAAATTGTAAACAAGGAAAAATTCCCTTAAGCTACAAAAGCATCTGTGTAATGTATGTTATACAGTATACAATGATGTATGTTATTGTATAATATTGTTATCTTTTTGAAGGGATATTATCCTTAGGGAGGATTTTTTGGTTTGGGTTTGTTAGTTTGTTTTGTTTG
>WEIV01026841.1:2870-50104 GCA_013390005.1 Calyptomena viridis
CCTGTCTGTCCTGTCTGTCCTGTCTGCCCTGTCTGTCCTCTCTGTCCTGGCTGTCCTGTCTGTCCTGTCTGTCCTGTCTGCCCTGTCTGTCCTCTCTGTCCTGGCTGTCCTGTCTGTCCTGTCTGCCCTGTCTGTCCTGGCTGTCCTGTGTCACCCCCGGCAGCTGACGGGACCGAGTGACGGGACCGAGTGACGGGACCGAGTGACGGGACCGTCCCCGCAGCGGCAGCAGCCGGGACCGTCTCGGGCTGTTCCGCAGTTCCCGTGTCGGGTTTAACAGGTGAGAGACAAACCGAGCTCAGCAGAGCGGGACACGGCGCTCTGAACCCGCCGGGGATGGTGACTGCTCGGGATGGTGCCCCAGTCCAGCGATATTTGCCACAACTTTCACCGGGAACTTTTTTCCGGGCAGGATTCGCTCGTTTCTGCCCTTGACGTCTCTATCAAACCTCACCATCTATCTCGCAACAATAGTGAGCCCATCGCTGTGGTATCTTTGAAGGGTATGTGTGAAAATCTTGTTTACAACGGACTCTTCATTTCCTCCCGTCAGGTTTAACTACAACTTCTGCCGTTTTTTCTTTTCCCTGGTATGTCAAAATCAATCCAGGATAGCTGCCGATCCTGGTGGCTGGAAGCTCCCTGGGAGGCAGCTGCTTAATTAGAACAAAATTACTTAAGAGATGACAACCTGATGTTCTGTTATTAGGAGATGCAGAGCGTTAGTGATTTCCTGCTGACCAGGGGAGGCTTGGGAGATTACTGGAATTACATTTTTGGATGTACTAATTTAAGACAATTAAAGTAAAAAAAAAAAAAAANATGACAAAGACTGCAAATCCCAAAATTCACTAGCTGGCATTAATGAATTCCAAACGTGCTAAAGACAAAAAAAAAAGGAGAAAAAGAGAGTTACAATTACTCATAATGGAATGTGAGAAGAATGAGATCAGCATCTCTTTTTTCTGCTACATGATGATCTCAAGATTCAAGAACCTGCAGTTTCCTGTAAAGACCACACACAGCAATTATCACATATACCCTCCCTTAAGCAATGACAGTTTCTTGTGAACTTTTATTCGTGTTTTGTCCCCCCATCCCTCCCACTTTCACAGGCCTGTGCTTATATATTTTTATATGAGATCTTTTATATTTATACACGAGGATGCCTTTGTCCTAATTTCAGTTGAGTCACAAATCTAAAAGCTCAGAGGGCACAACCTGCTCCCCTTTGCCTTCATCAGTTGAGTGTTATTTAGTCACATGCTATCAGATAATGAGTGTTTTATCTGAAGACTTTGTAGTGAGCAGGAGCAGAGGGAGCAGAGGGGAGGACCCTCACAGCCACAGTCCACAGGAGCCCAGGCAGGTTGGGATGTTCCCATGGCTGAGGCACTGGAGGAGGAGGAGAACCCACTGCTGCTGATGCAGAAGGGCCACACAGGGGGTTTTTTTAAGGGTTGGAACCTGTGGTAACATTTAACTCTCCACGTGCTCAGGGTGGGTCATTGGCTACAGACACCTTCCACCCCTGGGGTGGCAAAATCCTGCCATGGTTTGGGTTGGAACGGACCTTAAAATTCATCTTGTTCCACCTCCCTGCCATAGACAGGGACACCTCCCACTGTCCCAGGTTGCTCCAACCTGGCCTTGGACACTTCCAGGGATGGGGCAGCCACAGCTGCTCTGCCCAACCTGTGCCAGGGCCTCCCCACCCTCCCAGGGAAGGATTTCTTCCCAATATCTCACTTAAACCTGCCCTCCTCTGGCTTAAAGCCATTCCCTGTGTTCTGTCTCTCCATCCCTTGTCCCAAGTCCCTCTCCAGCTCTCCTGGAACCCCTTCAGGCACTGGGAGGGCCTTTAAGTTCTCCTTGGAACTTTCTCTTCTCAGAAATAGGGTTGTCACACCTCTGTGTCTCTTTCAATTGTGTTACAAAACAGTGACTAGTTTAACCTTTCACTGTATCACTGAAACCTGGGAATGACTAAAACCATTTCCAGTTCTTCAGGAAGCCAGGTGAGCATGGAAAGGTAAGAGTAAGAATTTTAAAAGTTCTTTTCTTAGAGTTGTAAACACCAGAGACACACTGAAATATGAAAATCTTCAGCTATGGGGAAAGAGAAGGAAATACCTAGAACTGTTGCAACAATGAATGTGCCAAGTTTAGAACATCTTTAAGTCATCCTCACTTTCTGGAATTAGATTGTGCAATTTTTTTTTCTAGCAAATAAATGAGTTTTGTTTTTAATGAAGAAACGTTAAAGCTCCCTTGTATTTCACTTTGAAAGAGCTATAAAAGTGAAATGTGGAACTCATTCTTCCATGCCAATGATTAGAAGCTCAAAATACATCTGTTCCACATGAACAACTGCAGCCTTTGCTTTCACAGAAGAACAGCTATATTTGTAGTTACTCTAAATGTACTCCTGTTGATTTGGTTCTTGTGTATTCTAACATGTAAAGTCAGGGGAAAAAAAAGTCACAGTCTTGATTAAAATCAAGTTCCAAGTATCCAGATGTTAAACAAAAAAAATGCTGCAATATTAAGCTGAATCTGCACATTTGATTAAGAGTGATTTTTGTCCTACAAGTATCAAGACTCACCACTAAACCAGAGCTGTAAAAACAGAGGATCCCTGTCAGAGTTTCAGAGTAATTGCTCAGATTTACTCCTTGGACTCCTGAGCTCATTTACAGCTGGAGAAGAGCTTTCTGGGAGGCCAAATTTGAGTTTTGCAACCATTTACTGCTATAGCTGTTGCAGTATCCAGTTTATTTGTGATTAATTATGAGAATCTGGATTCCTGGCTGATTTTCTCCCCAAATATGTTTCTTAACTCCCGAATTCACAAATTATTAAGTGAATTTAAGTTTTGGGGAATGAGTTATGAAGGTATTTTATCCTGTGCTATGAATTTATGCTTGAATTACACTACTGTTCTATTGGAATTCTGCACTGAGCTCTTGAGAAGAAGGGTAATTTATGTACAAGAATGCCTTAAAATAAGCCTCCGTAATTACAAAAATGCAGTGTTTAAATTTATAGTAAAAACCCACACACTGCTGGCAAAACTATAACTGCATCTGGAAAACATTAAGGATGCTATTAAAATAGTCTAGCATAAACTAGAAATGAGACTGAAATTACAGTGTTGCTTACTTAACCATTTTTAGGAAGTATGTTTTGAATATGATCTACTTTCCTATTTGAGTTTTTGATAAAGCACTGTACTGTACCTTATTTACCACTGAGAATGAATCACTTACTCTGTTATCTATTTTAGAAAAATCCAGGCCTCAGATTTTTTTTAAGTGTCTTCTTGCAGCTGTTAATTTAAAACACAACCAGGTAGTTGCTGGTCCAGCCATTAGGGAAAAAGTAACAGGGAGATCTCAAAGGAGAATAAAAATCACAGCAATTAACAACTTATTTTATTAAAAAGATGAAATGTTTTCAAACATTGAAAAATTACGTTTTTATAAAAACAGAAATAGGCAAAATACCCATTTGTCTTCTATTTACATATACAATATTTCTCATTGTATAAAATTATTTACAATATATAAAAAAAATTACAGTAAAATAGGTTATTTTCTTACAAGACATCAAGCCCTGTACTTCTAGTGTAGATCATGGCAAACAAGAATATTATTGCACCTGTGAACCAAACAGTCTAACAAGGGGAGTGTTCTCTTAGCCATGCCTTCAACTGAGATCTAAAATAACATCATTAGCTACAGTAACATTCATTTTATCTCTTCTAGGGTCAACTTCAGGCAGTTTCCATACAAACATTGTCTGGTAAAGCTTAGGACTGGGCGGTTAGAATCGGAAAAAACCACATATTTACAGCTTCTTCTCTACAATCTGTATGGAGTCCTACGAGTTTACCCTTCACAGAAGCTGCATAAATAATAACCCCTGTTCTCCTGACCGGGACGGGCAGGTCACTGATACAGTCACGGCAGATTCTCTGCAGGAGATTCCTGGCTAAATCCTCCTCGTGTCAAACCCTCAGCGTCCGTCCTGGAGCGTCGGTGCCTCCCTACGTAGTACCAGCTACAGGTTTGTTTGAACGCTTTTGCCGCACCTGAGCACTTCGATATCGTCCACAGCGCCGGGGCTACATGTGGCGCTTCATGTGCAAGGCCAGGTGGTCGGACCTGGAGAAGGCTCTGTCGCACAGGTGGCACTGGAAGGGCCGGTGGCCCGTGTGTTTGCGGTAGTGGCGGGTGAGCTCGTCGGAGCGGGCGAACTTCCAGCCGCAGCCTTCCCAGTTGCAGTGGTAGGGCTTCTCACCTGGTGGGGAGAGCAGAGAGCGTGACTCAGCGAGGCACTCCCACACCTGCCCGCTTTATCCCGACACCGAGCCCTTCCACGACAGCCGAGCGCTTTAAACCGTTTAAAGTGCTCCGGGATTTCCTTTGCCCACCCATACCTGCGGCGCAAATCTTTGGAGAAAGAGCTTTAGAAAAGCTTTGACCTACGCATAGGAAAACACCTGGACACGACAGATCTGCCCACCTGCCGTGGCTCGGTTGCGAGCGCTCCTGGATTTAACAGTCTAGGGGGTTAAAGCTCTGTTTTAAAGCAGGCTGTTTAATCCAGGACTATCCCGACCGGCACGCAGCGCGTCTCCAGGTGAAGGCCACCAGCCATATTTACCTGTGTGTGTCCTGAGATGGGCCTTCAGGTGCGAACTCTTGGTGTAGGTCTTCCCACAGCCCGCGTAGGTGCACGTGTGAGTGGCCGTCCTCTTCCTCGGCCAGGATCGACGTCCCCGCTTGGGTTTGGAGTCCAGCAGCTCCAGCGGGGAGGAAGGAGGGGTGAGCATGCCCCTGGGAGCCGAGGGCTGTAAGGGCAGGCTGTCCTCGAAGAGGCCGAACTGGGAGGTGTTCTGGTACTGCAGGTGGGTCTGCGGGTGGTGGAAGCCGGAGGCCGGGTGGTAGCTCTGCTGGAAGGACACGGACGAGGGGCACATCATCTGCGTGTGGCAGTCATTCACCATGAGATCGTCGGGGCTCAGCGGGGGCGTCTCTGCCCCCGGGATCTGGGGGGAACTGGCCACCCGGGGCTGCTCGTAGGCCATCATGCAGGTCGCGTTGCCCTCCTGCTTGATCTTTGGGCAAGCCTGGGGCACCAGACCCAGGACCGGTCCATAACTGTCCATGTCGGGTTCGGGCTTAATGTTCTCGACGAACTGCGGGCCCCCGAAGGTGGGTGTCACGAAGAACCGCCCGTGGACGCTGCCAGGAGGGCAGTAGTTGGAGTCCATCTCGGAGCGCATCATCTCCGGCACGATGCCGGCGTTGTAGGGCGGGGGGCTGCCCTGCTCCAGGGCACTGTAGCATCCCGGGGACGGGTTTGTCTGGTAAAAGCCACCGCTCTCGCCTTGGGCAGGGGGATAGTCCCCGCCGGCAGCGCCCTGGCCGTAGCCATCGCTGCCCATGGAAAGGATAAAATCCAGCACGTTGTTGAGATCTTCATCCTCTTTGCGCGGGGAGAGGCCGCCCCAGGTGCCGGCGGGGGTCTTGGCCTCCTGCTCGCATTTCCACCTCTGGGGAGAGAGAAAAGGGACACGGTTAGAGGTGCGTTTGCCCTGGGGGGACCGGAGGGGACGCACTCGGGGCGCAGCGGGGCCGCGGCTCCGCCGCCCATCCCTGCGATGAGCCGTCGGTGCTCAGCGCGGGGGACACTCACTTCGTGCAGGGCTTTCTCGCGGCAGGGGCTGGCGAAGGTGGCGAAGGAGGGCAGGGCCGTGTCGCTGAGCGCCATGGTGCGGGACGAGCGCGGCCGGCCGCCCTCCGCACCTTATAACGCGGGCGCGGGCGGCCTCAGGCCAATTGCAGGAGCGGAGGAAACGCGTCCCGGACGGGGCGGGCGGGAGGCAGCGGCTCGGGCGCAGCCTAAATTTAGCCCCGGTATAAAAGNGCCGTGGAGCCGCGACCCCCGCTTGGGGCAGCGGCTGGGGAGCTGCGACCCCCTCTTCGGTCAGTGGCCTTGGGGCCGCGTCCCCCGTTTTGGGTAGCGGCCGATGAGGGGGCACTGAGGGGTCCGTGCCCCCCTCCGTGAGCTGGGGGCACTTACTCTCCCTGGGGACGCTGAGGGATGAGGGGCCACGGAGGGGTCCCTGCCCTGGGGGCACTGAGGGACCCTCCCTCATGAGGGGACTGTGGTCTAAGAGACTGTGAGGGACCTCTGTGGGATGGGGGGACACAGGGGACCCTGCCCTGGGAACACAAAAGGGAGCGTCCATGACATGAGGGGACACTGATATGTCCAAGCTCTCCCAGAGTCTGTGAGATGCTGTGAGATGGGGGACACTGAGGGGTCCCTGCCCTGGGGACACTGAGGGACTGTCCCTCTTGAGAGGACAGTGTGCTGAGAGACATCGTGAAGGACCTCTGTGGGATGGGGAGACACAGGAGTCCGTGGCATGGAAACACCCGTGGGACTGTGATGTGGGGGGACACTGGTGGGTCCAAGCTCCACCATGCTGTGAGGGACCTGCTGTGGGACGGGGGACACTGAGGGCTCCCTGTTCTGGGGATGCAGAGGAAGACACCACGAATAAAGGGTTAATCCCCCCACACCTCAGAGCAGCTGCCCCACGATCCGGCCTCATCCCTGGAGCCCGGGGTGGGACCAGACCCAGAAAAGGAGGGTGGGAGAGGAAGGTGTCAGGATCACAGTGAGGGAGACATGCTCTGCTCCCGTGGGTAAATGGGTGAGCTGGTGATGGGGGCCTAAAGGTCCTAGACCCCATCTTGGCACTGACAGGAAGATGTTTAATGCCACTCTTGCAGGGGCTCTGCTGGAGTTTTGTGTTTAATGGAAGCCCAGGTCTTCAGCAGAGTTTCCATTTGCTGCACAAAGATTGCCAAAATCAACGTTGCCCTGTGACATTGCAAGAGAAATAATGCCAGTAGCTTCTGTGATCTCCTCTGGTTGTAACCAGTTTATGGTCCTGGGCTGGGTTTTTCAGAAGGGAAGGCTGTTCTCCTCCCTTACCTTGGCCTCTGGCTCAGATGCCCAGTCTGAAGCAGCAATTCTCCAATAAATTCTGATAATGTGCCCCAGACTCCTGTTTTTGAGGATCACAGCTCCTTGGCTGCCATCCAAAGGTAAAAGTGGCAGTTCTGAAAGGAGGAAAAATGATGATCTATCCTGGGACAGACCGGTTCTTTGAGAGCCTGTTCACAGAAAGAGCTATGCTTTCCCCTTACCTCCTCCATATTTCCTTTGCAATCCCTTCTAAAAGGATTTCTAAGTGAGCTGGAGAACAGCTCTCACTTTTATGCCCGGTGTGCCCCAGGAGAGGAAGGAGAGATGCCCTCGCTGGGCTCTGGTTCCCCGGGGCATTTCGAGCCCATCCCAGGCTCGTGGAGCCATGTCAGGAAAGCTCAGTTGTTAAGCTGAGTAAATGCTGGTTTCAATAGCCACACATGTTTTAAACTGGGGAATATCTCGTGTTTAACTTTCTATAGTTTTTACTCTAAAAGTTCACAGGCTGGCCAGGAGGAGCAGCCAAACTCCTGTGACTGGAGCAGAATCAATACACTGAATGCATGGTAACGCCGTACACAAAGATGTGACTCATGGCTCTGCAATGTCACACTTGTGTAATCTTTCAATGTAAACTCTTTTCCTCTAATAAAATGCTCGTAAGCGAACGATACGTATATATGGGGCTGTGAGTCAGCCAAGAAAATACACTCTGATGAATTCAGAATGAATGTGAATGTTCCCCTGATAACACACCCCGAATGTCTGTGTCAGTTTATGTGCTTGTGATTTCAGCAACGGCTATAACAAAATATTTTGTTTCTAGGATATACAACTGGACGTGGAGGTTTCGCTGAGAAGCTCCAGTCGGATGCTGCCTCCCAGTAGGCACTGGAAGGACTTTGTTTATAGCCCTGCACCGGCTCTGCCACAAAACTGCTTTTTCTTTACGTAAAGGAAACGTTTAGCGGGCACAGAGGATGAAAGCCAAGTGCACAAAATAATAAATTTACTGCCTTTACTTTCTTTTTGTTTTCAAAGTGGTGCAGGCTAAACCTGGGGAGACAAATAGGAGAATTTATTTACCTTGTGAGTCACTGGCTCTGCGCAAATCGAGAACAACTTTGCCATGACCTTCCACTCGGTCCGTGACAGTTGTGCTGATATTTTCTGGCTTTTTGCTGCTCACAACGCTTATTTTAAATATCTAAACCCCAGACCCAGGCAGTGATCTCACTTAGCACAGACCAGGAGTGATGCCACTGGTGTATAAATGTGAAGAATGTGAGATTAGAAAGTATTTGTTAATCTGCTGTGGGTAGAGGAGAACTAAATGATGTGTGATTTGTCTTTGAGCCAAAGCAAACACGGACTCAGCCATTTTTATATGGCAAAGTTGATTTTTCTAGGTGTTGCTGCTGATCTCTCTTGTTGCTTTTAGATCAAGAGAAACTTTTTGAAGGATTGTAAGATTTTGCAGGTAATGGAAGAATGAAAGCTGAGGCTGGATGGGTTGGTGCAATGCCCACGTCACCTGGCTGCGAGCTCTGAGTCATTACACAACTCAAACAAACAAACCAACCTCTCTTTTCTCAGGGATTATTCTCAGAAAGTCCTGATTGCACCTAGAGCAAACGTAATACCAGTAATAACAGGGTAAACGAGCCGAGAACGAGACCTCTTAGCACCTAGAGAAAATCACAGCACTGCTAACACCTTGACCAACCTCTTCATATGGAAATGAAACACGTTATCGGAGGATTTCCTCGCCTGTGTCTCAAATCTCCACAGTTCTGTTGACTGTACAGTGTTGGGTTTGTTTTTTTTTTGCTAATTTAAACTGCAGGTTCTGAGTTGGCACTTTTTAGAATCTGCTCTCAAGGAAGTTGATAAAATGATGTAAACAACCACATAAAATGAAATACACAGGTATGTGTTGGAGACGCTCGTCTTAATTCGGGGAGAGCGATTTAATCCTGTAGCTCTTTTGTCTGATTAAAGTAACATCATGAACTAATTGGAGAAAGGAGTCTTTTAGACCAGACTTTTCATGACTGGTTCCCATGCAGGGACTCACAGACAAAGACGAACCATCTCTTTGATGAGCTGAACTTGAAGGGACTCATTAAGGTTTTAGTAAGACATCTTTTCCTTTAATACTTTTGTGTGTGTGTGATTCTCCTCTGAACGATCTGCATATTTCCAAAGTCTTTCTTGAGGAAAAGTGGGGCAGCAGACAAGTACAAGACACCTCTCTTTAGCCAAGGACTTGACTTGTGTCCTCTGTCATGGTCTTGCACTGAGTAATTGCTTGGAAAGTCCTTCTCCCCCAGCATTTTCATGTCATGGAGGGACAGGACACAGGGAATGGCTTCCCAGTGCCAGAGAGAGGGTTAGATGGGATATTGGGAAGGAATTCCTGGCTGTGAGGGAGGGGAGGCCCTGGCACAGGTTTCCCAGAGAAGCTGTGGCTGCTCCATCCCTGGAAGTGTCCAAGGCCAGGTTGGAGCCACCTGGGACAGTGGGAGGTGTCCCTGCCCAGGGCAGGGGTGGCACTGGATGATCCTTATGGTCCTTCCCAACCCAAACCACTCTGTGATTCCATGATTCTGTCTCAGCTCCCCAGCCCAGGGCAGCACCACCATGTGCAC
The DNA here is from genome assembly GCA_013390005.1 of Calyptomena viridis. Taxonomy (NCBI): domain Eukaryota; kingdom Metazoa; phylum Chordata; class Aves; order Passeriformes; family Eurylaimidae; genus Calyptomena; species Calyptomena viridis. The sequence continues at coordinate 12,530 of WEIV01026841.1, forward strand.
CCTCTGCACTCAGGGCAGGCTCGAGGCTTTTTGGGGGAAAATTGAATTTATGACAATGTTGAAAGCAGAGCACACAGGGCACAGGGAGAGACTGGAAGGTGGAGCAGAGCCCTGGGAGGCCTGGTGGAAATGCTGGTGGTAGGGCTGGGAAATGTCAGGAGAGGCTTGGAACAGCTGGGAGGAATCCAGGGTTGCAAGGATGGGGGGTAGAGGCTGCAAAAAGACACCACGAAAAGAGGCATTTTTTTTAGCAGAGTAATTTTGCTGCCCCAATTTTTCTACCAGTTGGCCTAGGTAGGAACCTGGTTTTGTCTGGGCCAAAAAGCAGAGCTTCTTGCTGTTTCCATTCCTAGAAGTGTGGCCTTCAGCTTCTCTGTGTGGCCATGCCTGGGGTTTGTGTCTGCCTGGACAGTTAAAATAATCCTTTAACAATGAACATGTTCTTCAAATCATGTTGCACTTCCTTGATCCTTGCCATCTAGGACTTTATCAGTAACAATTTCTGTTTTCTTCCAGGTCATTGTTAACAACATTGAATGGCAAGTGGTGATAAAAAAAGATCAAGAACTAATAAACCTGTTTGATTAAAATCTAAATTCCATTTCCAGATGTATCAGCCTGTGGTTGGACTGATTTGTGTGTGCACACCATGTTCATTTGTCAAGAGCTTGTTTCTTGTTGTGAAAATCACACTGCACACCCTTATTTAAAACACCACCCTCATCAACCAAACCATCTTTATTTAGAATTCTTTTTATGTCTCGAGTCCTCCCAGCCTTGTGCCCAGGTTTATGTAACTCTCACAGGCATATCTGGGTCATTCTGTTTACCCTGTTGTAATATTGACATAAAATTCACATTCCTCAAGTCACCTGGGGCTTCCCCAGTGCTCTGAAAGGGATTGATAATAAACATTAACCATCTGGATATGTCCTTAGTTGGTGCCTTTGAAACACTCATTTATAAGTTACCCAGACCTGGCAACTCAATATTGTTTGAGATGAGCAGCAGTTGTTTTAACATCCTCCTTAGTTACTGGAATGGAAAGTATTTCAACATCATAATTGTCTGATCTCAATACAGCATCTGGCTTTCTCCCAAAGAGAGAACAGAAGTATTTTTTAGCACTTCTGCTTTTTCAACGTGATTATTGACAGTTCTCTTCTTTCCATTCCCTCTGATGGCAATCTTAATTGGTTTGAGTGAAATCCTTGTTAACTTAGCTCCCCAAGATTAGCAAAAGTCAAGCCCTGATGCTCCCAACCTGCTTCAGCAAGGCAGACTCCCATCAAAACAGAGAAGAAACCACTTTAAATTCCATTTCAATAAATAAATCAAACTATATAAGTAAATTTTCTCAGAAATATGCAAAAAAATACAGTCATTATTGAGCAAATCACACACAAAATCAGCTGTTTAATGAACTTAACCGAGGTAATTATGTACTGTTGCTTGAATTTGCTGTGTGAAGAATGACAGCATTCAGCTGTAAAGGATTTTTTGTCATTTTTGATTTAGAGACTCTTCAAACCTAAACAGCTTATGCCAGTTTTTTAATGATCAGCTTTGATTAGGTATGGAGCTGTGTGGCTGCCAGCTCTCACTGACGTGTGTGCTGAGTGCACATATGTTGCATTGCAGATGTCCCTTTCAGCTGTCAATTAAAAACACATTTGAAAGATCTTTTCTTTTCTTTTTTTTTTTTAAACAGAACTGTGAAATGATACCACAGTTTCCAAAACTCTGCAAGCTGAATCATATCAGTGAAACTGCTTGAAATGTCACTCACTGATCATGACAAGTAGTTTTTGGTGGTTGCCAAATACTTCAGATTAGAGAACCAAGTATTTAGTGAAGAAATGGGCAAAAAGGGGGTGGAAATAACAGGAACACAGGACAGAGGTGCTTATTTCATTCAGAAAAATTACTTTTACTATAAAGAAATCCATAATAAGCTCCACAAAGTCAGAAGCCAAATAAGATGAAACTCATTTAATTCTGGAATACAGGAGTGTTACACTGTGAGTGTTCACACTGGTCACGTAGTTCCTGGCCTGCATTTTAATTTATATAATTGGTTGGAGATGACAGGAGAAAAGGAAAATGATGCCTTATCTCCCATGTCCACTTGGGACAATTAATGATGTTGTCAGATGTGCCAAGTTAACTGGGTTTAGAAGTGAGAACTGTGTTTGGGGTTTAATTAGTGCAGGAGGAGAAAAATTCTGTTTGAGGGAACTTCAAAGCCCTAATCAGCTGCACTTTTTTCTCGTTTTAATTTGTGAGATCTGTTGCAGTCTGAGTCAGCACGGCACGATGCAGATGGGCTTTCTTAGCAGAGCTTTTTGTCACTTTGAAGTTCACAGGTTTTAACTGGGGGAAGGGAAGAGAAGACTGGACAAAGCTTAAAACCAGCCACAAGAAGAGAATTACTTAGAAGTGAGGAAGGCTTTGGGTTTTTTTCCCTCCCTGGCTGATGCACAACGTTGTTACAGGTTATGGTTTGATCTGATAAATGGAGTTTATTCACCAAATATACAAAGTAGGAGGAGGTTGGAAAGCCTTGTTTAACGTGATGAACGTGTGGGGTTTATTCTCCTTTATAAAATACCTTCCTTGTACTGCACCTGTATGATTTATTAGTCATATGTCCTGCAGTTAAGTAATGGGAAATGCTGGAGCAGGCATCTCATTAACCGTGACGCTGTTAATTGGCGTTGCTGCCTGCCTGGAATGACTTTCCCTGTTTGAATACATGGAAGTGTGAATCAGAGCCCAGTGAATTGGCCAGTGAGAGGAAGACAGGCAGCTCTGCATGACATGTATGTATAGAGCAGCTGATCTCATTTGTCTTCCTGGCCTCTGAAGTCCTTGCACACTTAGATCACTGAAGTGTTCAGAATGGTACAGGATTTTTTTTCCATGATCACCATTGGTTAAATCATTATGATTAAGCTTTGAAACAACAGTGGGATATTTTTGGGACAGAGTTTTTTTCCAGACGCTTGTGCCCATTGTTGTGATAATTTTAATTTCTTTTTTTTCTTGGGTTATTAATGCCTACATTTTAGGATATTTATATATTTAAATTCCTGGCTGCATCTGAGCTTGGGAGCAGTGCTTTGTGTCTTGCAGAAAATGCTTTAAATTCAGAAACAAACCTTCACCTTATTTTTTCCACGCATTTCAAATTTTCCTCCAAATTGTCCAGCTGATGCCTGCAAGGAATGTCACACTTATTGCTGAGGGTGGAATCAAGTGCCAGTTGTCAGGGTTGGTACTGATCAAAATTATCAGTATTTGGTGCTGGAGTAAATACAGCAACTGGAGCTCAAGAGAACAAAACTGTTGAAATCTCTTGAATGGTTGCAGCCATTCTTGAGCAATAAAATGCTTTTTTCAAGGGACAGCCTGATACAATTGCAACTTTGTAGAATGAGTTGTGAAATTTTCTTTTCATTTGCCACATAAAGTGCCAAATAAATGCTTGCAATAAAAACACGAGCCTGGGAAGAATGTGTTTTGCCAATTACAGCATAATGTGGGCTACAAAGGAGTGTTCAGTGAGTGCAGTGGGGCTGTTCGTGTCAGGTTACAGCAGGGAAAAGGTGCCTTCATTTGCCAAATAACCAGCGTGGGCTTTATCCAGCATTTGCAAGGAAAATCACTGCCTTTGAGAGCAAAGAGATGGGCCTAAATCCCATGCAAAATGAATTTGGTGAGGAGCAGCAGGGTGAGAAACCAAGGCACGGGACTGCAGAGCGCTGATTGATGGTGGCCACCCCTCCAGTGGTGGTTGCCACATCCAGCTCCTCCAGCCGGGCCAGGAGGGGCCCAGGGTGGGATCAAACCTCCTGGAGCAGAAGTACAAACCACACCGGGCCCGGCGGTAACAATTCAGGGGCCCTCTCACCATTGCTCAAGAGCTCGCACGCTTCCCCCTTGTTCCCTTTTTTCTTTACAAGTTTCATAGCACAGAAACCCCGAGTTCTTTTTCAACACCACTTTTCCTTGGGCCCAAAGTCCGGCGCGGCCCAGCCGGGCCTCCTGCAGCACCGCGCGGGCCCTGCCTGCTGCAACCCCCAGGCCTTGTCCCAGGGCCGCTCTCTGCCTCCTCCTGCCTCCAAACCACCTGCTCGGCGGCCATGGAGAAGCCTCTCATTCCCATGGAGTCAGCGGGAAGCGGCGGCCAAGAGGCAGCGGCGAGAGTGAGCGAGAGGGGATCCTTTGCAGCCTTTATATACCAGAGTTATTTTTAACCACAGCCTCCATGCTTATTACAGAGTTTCCTCTCTCAGACGCTCAGGAAGCCCACTTGGCTCTGTTTCCTGCTAACATGCGGCCCTGGCTCACAAAATCTCTGAGAACAACAGGCCTGAGACTGCTCGGCTCCATTAAAAAAACTGGCAACTTTTCAAGCCCTGACAGAAAACCTTTGAAAGCTCTGGATTTCCTCCAGCTAACGTATGAGGCTCCTACATCAGTGACAAATTAGACTGAAGCAGCACAAAACGCTCCTATGTAAATAGCCTTTTTCTGCGTTGGCCCTTTTAATAGTTCAAACATTATTTATAGTTATTTCTCTGCACGGAAAAATATTTTTATATTTTTTTCCAGAGATGGGTTCTAGTGAAATGTTTTCCTTGTTTGTTTGGGGGGTTTTTTATTATTTTTTTTTTCGTTTTCCTTCGAGATTTTTTGGTGACAGTTTTCTTAGGCTCCAGGAGCAAACCTTTCCTTCCTGGAAACCAGGACAAAATGGCTGTTGTGAGTTCTTCACTGAAAGGCCTGTGTCCAACACTGAGCACAAGCCTCTAAATGCTGCCATTCCTCAACTATTAAATAATAGTTCTAACAGGCACAACTGACTTCAGATTTCCTGAGGGACAACAGGAGGGGTCAGCTGCACTTTATTGCTGCCTTCACCCCTGTGTTTTACACGTAACCTCAGTCCTTCGTATTGTATTTTTTCTTGCAGGCTTTTCACTGCAATTCCAAAGGGACTCCTGCTTCCAAAAATGCTTTCAAGTATCAGAATGGATGTGACCTTCGTTGCTGAGAATGCTATTTTATCCTTTATTGTGTTGCCATTGTACAATGTTGTAAGAAATCTTACTGTGAAGTTACTTCTCCTGTCAGTAGAAATGACTTGGAATTGTAGATGATAAATCCAGATTATGAGAGTGATGTGATTCTCTGATTTTCTAGGAGTATTTCCAGTATTTCTCCACCTTGTCTGGATCACCTTAAGGGTCATTTATTGCCCTGGACATGAACAGGAACCATCAGTAACATCTCTCTGTCCTCTCTAGTCCCAGACTTTGTCTCAGACACTGAAGGGATGAGTGTGGTTGTTGGGAACAGGTTCACTGGGGCAGGAGGATTTCTCTGACCTGGCCATTTTTTGGGCAATAAGAAGTTTTTATTTTCCCCCTGAGTTTTAATCATCCCCACCTTGAGTGTGTAGGCTCAGGAGTTGTAAGGCTCTGTACTTAAATGAGAAAGTAATGGAGAATAAATCCCTCCCTGGGATGATACGGCCAGTTCTTACCCAGTTAATACTATTCCAGCCCTACAAATCTGAGGAATTCTCTCCAATTTTCTCTTTTCTCCTCCGAAGATCCCCTTCACTTCTGCCCTGAACCACTGGGTTATGCCTGACAGAAAGAAAAAACTCATTATTCTGTTTCTGAGGGTGACCATCTCTGTGGGGTTTTTAGGACCAGCAGCATTTTTGCCCTCTGCCTTTCCCTTAGAACTTGGCTATTGTGTGAGAGCATCTCCAACGGGAAAAATAATCTAGAAAGAGTGAAAATTATTGTGTTTTACTGGTCTCAATAACTCTGCTCAAGCAGCTGTGCTTTGCTGCACCAGTGACAACAAATTAGTGAACTGGGAGCTGAGTGTATCAAGCACAATCTTGAATTTCTAACTACCACCATTTCTCAGCCACCATCTCTCAGATGACCCCGAATCTGATTGAAATCATTTTACTCCCCAATTTATCTACACTTCACACAGATGTGGTTTAACTTGTGCAGTTGAAAATTACTCTTATGAGAACAGAAAAATGTAAACAGTTTCTTGATGTGAAAGAGCTGAATCCCACATTTTGTAGCTTTTAGCAACTCGTTGTGCTGTTCAGTTGTTGCTTTTTTTTGGTTTTTCCCTCTTATCATACCCAACAATGGGGCTCTGGCTGTGCCAGGGGCTCTCTCCTTTGAATGGATCTTGGCAAGTGAGGCTTTTAAATCCAGCCTATCATTTTGGCAAGTGAGCCTTTTTTTGCAAATGTAAGTTTTGTAGTTCCAATCACAGCTCGTGGCGTTTGCCCTCGTGCTTTATGGAACAAGTGCTGTGGAACAGCAGATCCACGTTTATTTTCAGGCAGGAAACCAGGAGTGCAAAAAATGCATCATGAACTGAAGGGTCAGGGTGAAGCCTTTTTAAAAAAGCACCAAGGTGGTTGGGCTGCTTTTATCACACTCAGCCCAGAGCTCTAAAATTGCCTTGTTTTGATGCTATTTGGAGCTGGGTGTAATGAAAACCTGACTTTGTGCAGATTGACTTTCTGCGTCACAGCCCGTCCTGGGACAGCAATTCCAACCAGGACAATTAGTCTGACTGTTGTTCCCAATTGCTGTTTGTTTGCACTCGGTGGTTTTTGGTGGAAGCTGCTCCATGGCCCTTCCATTCCTGCTCTTGCCAGTGGCCTCAGTAATTGCTCACCAATCACCAAAGGACAGACTCACCAAGGGCTTTCAAAGCTCCCTCACCCTCCTTCAAATAGAGCTGAAATTTATAGCTAGCAGCTTCTAAAATAACTCACATCACCACCACCTCCAAAAACAGCTCTGGGACCATGTGGCCTTGTGGTTATGGCTCTGGGGTTGTGGTGATGAAGTCAGAGATTCAAATCCAGTTGCAGGGAGATAAAAAGCTTCAAAGAAAGTGAAACTGCTTTTGCCTCGATTAGGTGGAAATAATAACACCTCGTTTGACTTACACCTGAAAAACACAATTCAGAGATAGACACCAGGTATGGGGCACAGTTCTGTGTCATGGCAGGAGATGCTCTGGGTGTAAAAGCCTGTGGTTGGTATGAAGAAAGCTCCTTCCAGTTGTCATGTCAGAGGGGTTTTGCTTCTCTTGGTACTCAATATTGAGGTGTGGAGTGATAAAAGCAAGACCTGAAGCCTCTACAGGCAACACATTTAGGAAATAACAAGGTCCACTCTATTTTTCAGTATTTTTGGCTGAGTGGCTGTTTCAGATAGGAAAGAATTTTGTTTCCTTGCTACCTTAGAGCCACCCAGAGCTCTCTAAGCATTTAAGGGACATTTTCAGTGCATGGAGGGAGTTGCATAAGAATCCCCACGGATGCTCCACTGGAAACTGTTGTTATTATTGTACAATAATTAGTAAATGCAAATAGAATAATAGCTCTATGATTGTGCATTGCACAGGAATTACAATTAGAAGGAGCAAAATAAAAACCAGATAGTTTTCCAAGCAGATGGGCTTAGCCCTCAATATCAAAATTATCTAAACCTGGACTAAATGTAAGTAGATTTCTGAGTTTTTTAGCACAAGGAACACCTGGAAAGCTTTGAATTCCCCCCCATATGCTGAATTATCATGAAGTCACTGCTGTCCTACTGAACTGTTCCTATAGCCAGCTGATATTTTTCTGGGGGCCTTGTTGGGAAATCTTTGAGGGAATTTCCTTCAAAAACTGGGCCAGCTCCTACACTGGCTTTAGCAGGGACCTCCCTACCTCACCAGAAGAAAACCCACCTCAAATCCAACTAAAACCCTGCCTTGTGGTGTTAACTTTCAGGTTTTTTATCTCATTAATACTGGACTAAATTCCCACTATTTACACAGAGTACAAGAGGAGTTTTAATTTGACCTGAGAGTGAAAGTCAGGTTAAAGTCTCACTTCATTGCACACAGGACATAAATATGAAGGAATATTTCAGGCACAAATATCTACAAACTCTCTGCTACAGATGGTAACAAGAAGAGTCCATGGAGCTGTTAATCCTAAGAATAGCTGTTATTGGGTTACATGGACATCTAGAAGCCCCAAGTGAGCTTGTCACATTTTACATTTTTCCTGATTTATTCAGTAGCATTTTGATGGGAAAACATGGAGATGATAACGTGCATCAATGGGACACATTGTCCCTGCAGGAAAATCCAAACCCGATTCCTCGGTGACAAGTTTGGCTCATTATTTCCTGAACTGCATCAAGATTTAGTCTGAGCAGAGACAGAACTGAAGAGAGAGAACTGATGTTTCCGTTGCTGGAATCCAGTGGATATCAAAGATGTCTTTGAATTTCTACAATTAGAAGGAGCCAAATAAAAACCAAATAATTTTCCAAGCAGATGGCCTTGGCCCTGGACACCAAAATTATCAAACTCCCTAAGTAGTGGTTTTGAGATGGATGTTAATGGATCTCTGAGCAAGAAGCATTAGTGATCTGGACTACAGCAACATTTTAATTAAAAAGTTGTACAATAACAGACTCAAAATGTAAACTTCAAAACATTTAAAGCCTAAATTACCGTGGGTTCAGAACTGGCACTGAGTGTGTAATTTTTAACATTCCAGACTGCCTTCATTATAGTCCAAGAAGCCACAGAAATACACCGTTACGAGCCAGGAATAGTTCTTCCTTTTATTTGGAAAGAGAATTACAGAGGGAGCTATTGGGAACTGGAGTTTAGTTCCTAAAGCAGGAGCAGGCTACAATATTTTTATACACAACTGCAACCACAGACTCGCACTCATTCAAACACTCCGGACTAAACGGTGCCGGCTGTATAAATACTCAACACTAAGTTAAAACACAGCTTCTTTTTTACTTCAGCTTTGAAGGTTTATCATGCTATTTCTGCTTTTGCAATATCATTTAAAGCTTAGATTCTTTATATATATATATATGTTAAAAAAACCCACCAGTGCCAGCAACTTAAACCTATAAATTAAGACCACGGTTCTTCAGCTGCTTTGGAGAAATCCTTCTGGACATTGTTGATGGACACAAAGCTTGCTTTCATTTGTGAACATGCGCTTAAAATTACAAAGTAAATCCTTCTGGGTTTGTTGTGTTGTTATTATGATATTTTTTTTCCCCAGCCAGTTACTCCACAACTGCATCATAATGTTCATATAATCTCTTTTTGCAGAAATTGGACTCGCATAACTCGTTGGTATGCAAAATATGTAAGGCCCCAGTCTGCTCTGAATTACACCCATGCAAACCGTTGAAACTTAAAAGGGAATTTAAAATATGCATGAGTAAGGAAAACAAATGGAGTCTTAATTTGCAAATCCTTGGAAGATTTTTTGGAGATCTTTACAAGATCGTTGTACACTTTGTTGTTAACTGTGTCCTTAAGACAGAGAGAGAATCTGATCCTTAAAATACTATTGCCCAGAACAGGTTTTATCAATGCTGTTGATAAATTAAAAGGGTAGGAGCAGCTGCTGTCCCACACTGATGGTCTAAACTCACTGGAATTAATTGAAAAGCTCTCATGGAAAAATATCCTAAATCTCAGGGCTGGTCAGAAATCAACTCTGGTTTTGTTTTACCCAGAGCAGTAAATAAACCCAACATGAATAGACATGAAAGGGCTTTCTAGAAGTGGTTGGCTGTGATAATTCCACTCAGGAAGCTGCTGAGGAGCAGCACAGACTGGCTGCCCTGGCCTTTGCTGTCCCTTTTTCCCTGTGTTGTTACAAAATCAGGGGGATTGATTTTGCTTCGTGGCGTTGGTTGACTTGGACTCATGGAGCTGCACTTCTGAAGCCTAAATTTCTGGGAGAGAGCACTTCTAACATACTTTACAAACTGTTTTGGCTGTTTTCAGATTGACTATTGAACCACAGTGGAAGTGTATGGAATCAAGATATTTTGGGTGATTGTGTAACTGGAAAAAACTGTCCTGATTTTAAAGTATTTTTGGCCTACAAGTGGAAGTAAATAAGCAATTTTAGAGACTCACTGGAAAGTAATTGCTCCTGCAGGACACTGGCTGTGCCAGGAACTCTGGCAGATGTCCTGAGCCCTTACTATTAAGCTTCAAAAAAACCCCCACTTTTTAATGCAAAAGATCAAACCCAAGGATATATAATCTAAAATGTAAGGAATTTGGAAGGAACGGATGTCTGCAAAGGGAAATGTCTAAACATATGAAGTGCATTAGGAGGGAGAGAAATGCCTGGTAAACTCCAGAGGCTCCTTGGCCTTCCATGGTGGGAAGCAGGAGCTGTGGTGGTGGGAAGGGTGTCGGGATCCCCCGCTCTGGGGATGGAGCTGCCGCTGGTGACCCCAGGGTTATCAGAGGTGGTCTTGGGCTCATCAGCCCTGCAAGAGCTTGGACCTTGAATTCCTGATGATGATGATGACGTGAGAAAGAGCAGGAGCAAGAGAAGCCCTTTGTTTTGGGTGACACTGAACCACTGGGACCACAACCTTTAGATAGGAACAGTCTGTCCCTGAGCTTCCATCCAGTGATTCATCGGTGACTAGGAAAGAGTCATAAAAGCACCACTGTCAGCTAATGTGTCATTAAAGGAAGCAGTTGTGCTTCTTTTTTCCTAAACAAGACGTTAACAAAGTGTTATTTTCCCCTGCTCACGCTGGAAGTTGGCATTTCAAAGGCTGGAGCTCCTGGCCTTTGTTGTTGCTTCACTCGCTCATCTCTGTAATTGAATCCCCCCGGGCTGGTTTGCAGGTCTCAGCACCGTCGGTTCTCTTGTGGCTCCTCAAAATAAATCCCTGCTCTTTGCTCCAGCAGCCCAAGAGTTGATCAGAAAACCTCAAGGGGCTGTGGAGAGCCACACGCTCTGTAGTAAAGGACACCAGTGGCTTTGAAACTGAAGCCACTTGCAGAAAAACTTCAAGAGACTGTTCGACCAAGCCCTTCCCTCCCCACAAGTTTCTTTTTTCTGCTCTTTTTTTTCTTTCCTTTTTGCTTTTTTTTTATTTGGACCAACATTTTCTTGAGCTTCTTGCCTTTGCAGACTGGGGGCTGTGGCACTGCAATGATTATTTTGGGGGGTAGATTTATCCTTGTAGATGTTCCTTTGCCAATCCAGCCCAAATGGCCACGTCCAAAGAAGCTTAAACCTTCCCGAGACACTCAGAATAGTTCAAGAGAGGCTGACAGCTGAAATAAAGCATTTTTAGTGCTTCAGGATGTACGACTTTGTCTTCAGGATTTGTATGTGGGTTCAGTCGAAGCAGTAAATCAGCCATATGAGCATTATCCAGCAGGACACTCAGCTCCCTTCTGAGACACACAGAGAGGGGAGGGGAAAGCCTCCAGAGACACAAAAACTTCCAGGTGACAATAAAATGCCATCCAGGCAGTGCAGTGGGATAAGTGCACAAATCTGATCCCATTTCCCTGAAAATCAAGCCACAAAACTGAGCTCCAGCTCGGCCCCTCTCCCCACACCTGCTCCTTCCCCGCGGCCAAGTCAATGAAAGTTGTTTCCCTCCTTGTGAACGACTGAAAATGTGCCTGTGCTGGTCTCAGGTTGGGATTGTGGTTTTTTTTTTCACTCAGGGCTGTCTGCATTTCTATAAAATACTGCCATGGACAGTAAGTATGAGGTGCTGCACTCGTTAATATTAGCAAAGGTCCAGTTTCCTGCCTGATAGAGATTTATTACATCATAACTCACCTCTTGTTGTTTTTTTGGAGCAAGCATAGTGAAGTCATTGCATTCTAATTAAATTATATATTTTCTTATATGTATGTAACATGCAGACCATCTCTATATAAGCTACATCTATATGTACACACATATATATGAATCCAAGAATTTTATCTCAGAGCTGCACTGGAAGAGGCTACAAGAGGACCAGAGATATCTGTGCAAAAAGAAGCTATTTTAGCCATAATGCAGGTTTTTGAAATGAAATGTTTCCATATTTTTTTTTTTTAGGAATAAACCCCCTCTACAACCCACCTTGTTGTATAATACATATGTGGCACGTGTGTATAAATACACCAGAAACCATCACTAGCTCAGCATCAAATGGTACAAAAGCACATCCCAGTTAAACCTCCCCAAAAAAGCCTTTCCAAGGCTCCACCCTTAAAAAGGTGGGAGAAAAAAAGCACAAGGCTCATGGATTTACTCTACCACTATAAACCTCATAAACCCTCCTATCATGAGCCCATCTGGGTGTTTGTGTTTGATGGGGGGTTTTGTTGCAGTCATCACTCCTCTGATGGTGCTGCTGGCTCAGCTGAGCTGTGGGATGTGGTGGGATGTGATGGAATGTGATGGGATGTGATGGGATGGGATGGGATGTGATGGGATGTGATGGGATGTGATGCCAACACTGCCTTTTCCATCTTGCCTCTGCCTCTGGCCATGTGGCAACACTTCCCAAGCAAATTGTGGTAGCAGAGGAGCAGCTCAGTTTTTCACCCCAGAAGCTTCTGCAAAGGGCTGATCCTGCAGAACAGGAGTGCAAAACTTCAGGAGTCACCGGGATGGCACCGGGGCTCTGGTGACAGGAGGGAAACCGGCAGCTTTGGGGTGTAACGAGTCCCTGCAGGGACACAGTGCAGGCTCAGCACTGCCTTGTACTGGCTTTTCACTCGTTTGGCCAAGAGCACAGCTGAGTTTTTAACTCCTCCACAATTTCACATCAACCAAACGAGTCGTTAGAAACCACCGAAACTCAGCTCTCTACGAAAGCAATGGTTGGTCCCCCAGCCTGAGGCAGGTTGGAGCTGACTCGGTGGAAATCAGGCTGTCTATGAGCAGTGCTCCTTCTTCCCTTTGGAGATGATTTGGAGGGTGCTGCTGTGCCCAGGAGAAGGGCAGGACAATCCTGTCCCTGCCTGGGTGCCAGGCAGTGAGACCCCGTTGTTGTCCCCTCCTCCTGTTGGTTTTCTGAGAGCTCAAACAGCCTTTTGGGCAGAAAAGCGATTTTTCAAACTCATTGTCATCTTTGAAACTGCAGCCTGAGCACGAGCAAATCTCATTGCATCTCATGCCTGTCTCCTTGAGCCCTCAGCCTCTGTGTCACTGCTGTACAAGGCAGGGGACAAACAGGGGATTCAAACCCATCTCCATTTAACTGGGAGTGATAAGTGAACTCTTCAGGCAAGGACTGATTTTCTCCTTGGCTCCTGTTCACTCTGTGGTGCAGGGGAGGTTTCCCTGTGCTTGGGACTTCTCAACACCGCAGCGTGAGCTGGTGCCAGTAAAATAACAAGAATCAGGGCAGGTCCATACTGGGACCAGTGGGTGATGTAATATCTGAGATTGCAGGGCTCCCAGCAGATGGGATGCATTCGCCACAGGAATTATGGCTGAAACTTTCTGGCCCCTCTGCTGCGGGTCAGATGGGAAATCACAGTCCTCCCCCCAGGCTTCCAGTTCTCTCTTTCCCTCCAAATTACTCTTGGCTCCTGCACTGGTGCAGCTGGTAAGGACGTGCTATGAGGCAACCCCTATAGGCACTCTGGATTTTGAAATGTGCTGCTCAGTGAAGCAAGTTAGTTGTTGTCATCCCCCCCAAAAAAGTCCAGGAATAATATCTTAGAGCCAAAGTGAAGCCTGCCAAGGAATGAATGCCCTTGGGTGGAGATTACTGGTGTTGTATTTGTTATATTAGGCAGGCCATGCTTTAAAATAAGCTACAGTAAACAAGCTGGGTAGCTGAGCCCTTCAAATGTTTCATTACTGATGAGTTTTAACGTTAAGAGCTTTTATCATATGAATCTTGATCGAGGGAAAGATAAACGGGCTGTTTTTTAGCATTTCACTACAAACATGGTGTTTGTGCCAACTGACACAATGATTAAATATGATCCTCTCTTCTGAGAAATGGGGAGAACTGTAACCACACCGAGCTCTTCGCCGCTGATACGAGATAAAAAGTCAAAATCGTGTGTGGTTTCCTTCAGACCAAACTTGTGGCATAGTGTTTCGTGAATGATGCTGTCCAAAGTCAAAATAATCTGTTTTGCCCAAAGACAGAAAATTCTAAGAGTGTATTTTTTTGACAGAATAATAGAAAAAGTTCATTTATCCTCTGCTCTGTGCTCAGTTTGCTCTTTGTTAGTGCAAAGAGGTTCAACGCCCCAGTGTGGGCTGGGAATTGATAGGTACCCAACTCTTTCATTCTAACCACGGCTAAAAAGGCAATCAGCTTTAAAACAAGCTGAATTTGTGTTTGTTTTTTTTTTTTTAAACAAGAACTAAAATCCAGGTAATTTTCCCACCACGGTTGGGCCCCAGCCCCTCTCCCTGCTCGTGCTGACCGGAGCCTCCAGGAGCCCCAGAGACACGAGCTCAGCCCATCTCTGCCCCATCGTGGGGCTGTGACAGCAGCCCCAGAGCTCAGGGGTGCTGGTAACACCGAAAATGAAAAGCAGCTGTTTCTTTCTTTTCAGAAGTATCAGAAAAACAAGACGACGGTTCCCTCCCTCTGTGGGCCAAAGGCTCCTTCAGCCCTTTCACTTTCAGCCACGCTGTAGCAGCAGTTCTCTGCCTTTCTCAAAGGACATTTTCCAATTTCTTTCACTGTTGCTCTCGCAGGCCCGTGGGAATGAGCTGCAACTGGCCTTCCCCTGCTACACACCACGATAAAAGTGGTGGCAGAGCCACCCCAAAAAACCCAGAGAGGCGAAGATTCGCAGCCCCAGACACCTCATCACCCCGAGGGTGCTACACACACTGTGCTTTGCAGGCTCTCAAAGCCCTGCAGGAGGTTTGGGTTGCTCACCCTGAGGATGCCTCACCCTCCTCGTGGGCACAGTGCAGCCCTTCTTGCACTTCCTTCAGCGCCGGCTCTGACACCGCACTGGGACCAGTTTAACCTCCAGTTCACCCCCAGTTACCAGCTCCACTTAGCCCAGTTTTGCCAGGCTGCATCAGAGTGTGAACCTTTGCTCGGCACAGCTCAGCTGTGCCCCGTTCCACAAGCAGGTTTAACCAAGTTCCTTGAGCTTGGCTTTACAGGACATGGGCCTGGTACAGAGCCTTGCTGCCCAAAGAACCTTCTGGAGCCCCTGGACACTGCCAGGAATAAGGCCTTGGGGGAGATTCATTGTGACTGACACCTGCTAAGTCTTCCTGTGCCCTGAGATGGCCCCGAATCCACAATATGATATTGAAACCTTTCCTCTGCTGATGGAGCTGTTTAATGGCTCTGAACCAAAGCCCATTGCTGATGGGAGCTGACATGGGGCAGGATTAAATGTCGGACCATGCTCAGAGCCTCCCTTCAAAAATGCACTGTGGGTGCAGGGAAAAGCAGCTGGAACAGTTTTATCCTCTCTCACTCTGTGGGTAAGAGGAGAGGAGATGGTCAGAGGCCAGGAGATGTGAGGCCAGGAGCCCCCACACAAGGACAAAGTCAGCAGCTTCTGCCCCACATGCCAAAGGAAAGGGGAACCAATGGCCTGGAGGAGAAAGGAGAAAATACCTGGTCCTCAGTCCAAAAAACGAGGCAGCACTTCCAACAATGGACTGTGGATGTGGCCAGAGAGCAGCAGCAGGACATTTGTGGTCCCAGCTGCCCAACAAGGACCCACCAGGTGCTGTTGTACCTTCCCACACCTCTGGCTTCCCCCGTGCCCTCCCACAGCCAACACTCTCAGCCTGGATTCGTGCAGGAAACGTGGGTGAGAGGTTCTCCGAGAGCAGAAATCCTCCTGAGCCACCCCCAGCCTCCCTTGACTCAGCGCGGGGACGTCCCATGGCACCTGCAGGAAATCTGAGCCGAGGGTGGAGGTGTGTGGCTTCTTGGGGCAGGAGCTTTGATGAGCTCAGCAGGGGAAAGAACCTCTAGGAAGGGCTGCACTGAGGTTTTGGAGATGAGGGGCTGCTCTGCTCCTTTCCAGCATCACCTGCAGAGCCCACGCCGTGCCCGGGGACAGGAGCTGCTGCAGATTTTGGAGAAGGTGCATTTTTTGGTGGAGGTTCCCCCCCATCTTCGCTCTGAGCTCTTCCCTGCATCAATTCTATCAGCAAACACGTGCTCTGCTGGAAGCAAACTCTTCTTTTCTACTTGACTTTGCTTTACCTTCCAGGCATCGCAGCTGCTGGTTCTTTTCTCTGCTGAATTCTCATTCTTACCTCAATAAAGAAATAATCTTGTGTTTGCTACAAAAAAACAATTGCACTTCATTAATCTAAACCCCTTCTGGCTCTGCTGTCACGAAATACTGCTTGGAAAAGACAAAGCTGCTCTGATGCTGCTGCCTTGGAGAGCTTGGTCACCCCAGTGCTCCAGTCAGGAAAACCAAAATATTCCTTCCTTCCTGCCACCTCCACCAGTGTGTTGCAAGAGTGAGCAAGAGGGAGGAAAAAAGTCTTACAGTGCCCCATCCCTGACTGTGTCACCCCTCCAAAATAACTCCTGTCATCATCAGCCCCTGATATTTTGGGTATTTGACACAACACACGGGAGACAAATTGGGGACATCATTTTGCCCAGGAATCCTGAGCCATCCCAGTGCTTTGCTTGGAGATGTTGGGATGTTTTGGGAGAGGCATCGGTGAGGGACCTGCCTCGTGCCAAATGAAGCTTCTGTGACCAATTAAGTGCTGAAACGAGCCTCAAAACTGCTAGTTTGGGGTGTTTTCTTAGTGTGTGTGTTATAGAATAAAGTGGAAAGCAAAATCCTGGCTTTCCTCATTGTAGGAGTCAGTTTTACCAGGAACAAAATGATCCCTTTGCCCATATTTACCAAAAAAATTGCTGTATAGAAATAACTTTGATTTCTGCTGTCAAGGGATATTTAAGAAAAACTGCAATAAGTGTGGAAGTTGGAAAATCTGGCTCTGTGAGCTCAATAAAAGCACCAGGGAGCAGTGCAGTAAGGGTTGTGTGGCACTGATTACCCTGAAGGATCAAAATGACCCCCCCAGTCATTAGGATTTCTAATTACACACTTTTTAGGACAAATTTGGGGCCACCATCACACTGAGGTTGTGTTGTCATTTTTTCTTTTGGTAGTTACAGTTACTTTGGATGAAAACAGTGACGGCAGCTGTGGAAAAAACCACTCCAGGTTTATCAAATGGAGTGAGGTTTGCTATGATGAGCCAGTGGTGTAATCCTGCACAGAATATTAATTGCAATATTGGCCCCCTTCCAGCCCAGCTCTTTCCAGCTCCATTTAAACACTATTTGCTCTGATCTGACACAAGTTATAGATGTTACTGCACTTTTTTTGCCATTAACTGTGTGAGGCAGAAGGGCTGTTCTGTTCAACACAGATCATTCAGCTGCTCATTTCAGGGCCCAAATACAACATTTTATCGTTGGGTGAATCTGAGATTTGCTTGGATAGAGCTCAATCCTGAACCATAGAAGTCTGTGAGTATTTAATGAAAGCTAAACACGGCCTGCATTGATGTGATTTATGGATTTGTTGTTTATTTGCTAAAGACTCCTTTACAAGGCTTATATCACCACGTTAATTCCCTTAAATATGTCCATCTGCACTCAAATAATAAAAATATACATATGAGCTGTAATGAAATACCACCCTGAACCACTCAGGGCAAGAAAAACCATTCATGCTGCAACTATAGCAACTACTAAAATAGCAAAGCACACTGATTTCTGACATGAACCTGTTCCTAATGTCCAAGAGACACTGTGTGCCTCGAGCTTTATATACCAGCTCCCAAAATATCCGAGTCCTGATAGGATGAGAAAATACTGTCATGTTCTTGCACCAGGCCAATTACAAAGCTGTAGTTCCTGTGCTGGTAAAGATGTTTCCTGTTGATAACACAAAAGGACAACACAGCACTCAGTTGCTAATGTTATCTGGGACCCTTGTGACCTCTTGGAAACTTGAACAATTGTAGGGTTCACAACACGTAGAAGCCTCTGTCTTGTGCTTTTGTTTGAATAAATAAGCAAGAAAGAAAATAAACCCTCGTTCTGCAGCCATGTGCTCACTGTTGGACAGGGGGAATTGGAGGTGGTTGGGACACAGATGAGAGCTCAGCTCCAGGAGCTCAGCTCCTACCTCTGCTCTGGGGCAGTGCTGGGCTGATAAGTTCCTTTTCTAAACAAATACAGTGCAAAGGTGGAATTCTACGCTGTAATATTTTCTTTTGTCCGTTTTAAACGTGTTCCTTTTCAACTTTATAGGCTGCTTTTTTTATGTTTGAAGATGAAAAAGCCGCTTTCATTTGTTTATAATGTTGGCATTTCTAAACAGGCCCCTTTCATATCCTTTCCCCCAAGCTTCTTCCCCAACTTTTGTACTGAAATCTCTTCAAACCCTTCCTGTCTGTGCAGCTTTGTCCCATTCCTTGTCCAGACAGCAGTAATCACAGGTACAGCTTAAAACACAGCATTCCAGGAGCTTTGAGGAAGGATTTCTTGAAAATATAAACCCACAGCTGAATTGGGGCATTATATTACCTCTTAATAACTGTCTGTTTCTAACACACTGTTGAGATCTCCTACACCCACCACCCAATGGATATTTGCCAGCCCACAAAGCCCTCATGGCAAACCCCCCTAAATCTTGATATGGACTTTGTGGGATTCTTGAATCCCTCATTCCCTGCTCTTTAACTAAGGTTTAAATTGAAAATACACACAGTGAGATCTGTCCTCTTTCTGGTTTGGAGCACAGGTTCAACCCCTGGTTCCCAACAGTGCAATCCAGAGTCTCTTGGTAAGGAATAAATAATATTTAATAAAATCTAATAAAATGAGAATCTAATAAACCAAGAACAAATGCAGACCCCAGTTTAGCTACAACTCCTGTCCAAGTCTGTGGGTAAGGAATCACTCTGCAGAGCTCTCCTTGTGATCCAACAGGTACATCAGTGACCTGTAACCCAGTGGCTTGAAGATCCATAAATAACACATTGATGGATTTAGCCTACGTGCCTGATTTCCCTAAATATTCTCCTATCCTTCAAAATCCATGGTTTTGGGATCTGCCTCAGATACTCTAAAAAATGCCCAAATTAAATATAGGATGTTCCTTATGAAGGACAGAAAAGAGCTTTTCCTAACCTACTAGAAAAAACATTTTCAAAGCCTTGTAATTGAATATTTGGGCCTCAGTTCTGAGCTAAGGGTGAGTCCTTTCAATGCTGCTTTAAACACCCCATCACTCTTTACCTGCACCTGCCCAACTGGAAGAGCAGAGATAAAACTAGTCAGCATTTTTCCTTGTTCCATTGTTATTCCTGCTGGAAAGGGGCAGAACTTCTTGCACTGGTTTCCTCTGTGTGGTGCTTATTCACAGCAAGTCACAGTGGGAGAGGGTGGGAGGCAGAGTTCATTCATTTTTGTAGCATAACATAGAGCAGATTGTGTTTGGATTTCACTGGATATTTGTTGTTTTACGTTTCTTTGCTTTATATTGGAGAAGGGCCTGCAACAAAACTTTGATCCAAGGAACAAATCCACAGCCAAGATTTGAACTAAGCCTACAAAACTTTCTCCAGAACAGGCTGCAGCCCAGCACGCTGACTTTGGGAGCATCTTGTTCTTCACGTTGCTGATCATTTGATTCAGGCCTGTTTCTGCTTATTTATTTGACCATCAGCCTGCAGAGGAACTTGGAGGCTCCAGGTTCTAGTCCATAATTTTTTGGGAATAACCCAGAGTAATTCCACTTAAAATGCTCCAGCTGCCAGGGAAGCAACAAGACCAGGGAACAGAGATGGAGTGTCAAGGGGGAAGGAGAAGGGGAAGGTGAGATTATAAGGTTCAAATGGGTATAATTTCTGATACAAACTCAAAATGAGTCTGTCAAGAACCACAGAGCAGCAGGAAGCTGAAGTGGGGAAAAGTGCCTTGAATCCTGTGTGATACCATGGATTTGCAGGGCTGTGGATGGTCTCAGTCTCAGATGGCTGTTTGCACCACGTTCCTGGGAACTTAGCCCAGAACACATCCTAATAAAACAAGAATCCTTCATTTTCAGGAGAACAAATACAGATCTGAGTTTAGCTACAACTCCTATCTTTAAAGAAAAACATTATATTTTTCCTTTAGGACCAGGGGTGAGAAGGAACAGGGCTGGACGTGCTGCTGCTGCCCAGGGCAGTGGTGACACCCCCGTCCCCTCCAGGACCCACACACTGCCAGAGCCCAGGAGGTCCCAGGGACAGCCCAGGAGAGGCAGAAGGACCAGAGAACCATGGAATTGTTTGGGTTGGGAGGGACCTTAAAGCCCATCCAGTGCCACCCCTGCCATGGGCAGGGACACCTCCCACTATCCCAGGTTGCTCCAACCTGGCCTTGGACACTTCCAGGGATGGAGCAGCCACAGCTTCTCTGGGAACCTGTGCCAGGGCCTCCCCACCCTCACAGGGAAGAATTTCTTCCCAATATCCCATTTAACTTTACTCTCTGTCAGTGTGAGCCCTTCCCCCTTGTCCTGGCACTCCAGACCTTTGCCAACAGTCTCTCCATGTTTCTCGTAGCCCCTTCAGGCCCTGCAAGGCCACAATTTTGTCACCCCAAAACTTCTCCAGGCTGAACAATCCCAATTTTCTCAGCCTTTCCTCCCAGCAGAGCTGCTCCATCCCTCTGATCATCTTGCTGCCTCCTCTGGACTCGCTCCAACAGGTCCCTCCTGTGCTGGGGACCCCAAAATGTTTCCCTAATTCACTGAGGACAAAGTGCAACAGCTACAAAAGGGAAGGTGCAGCGAGTGCCTGCAGTGACTGTGCTGAGCTGTCACAAATGCTGAGTCAAGGCAACGTCCTGTCACTTCAGGAGAAACGAGTTTTCTCAGTGCGTGGGGACGGCCCGACTTAGACAACACCGGATTGCACAAAATTCCAAGGAAAAGAAGGTTTACCATCGTTCATTTCCGTTTGGACGTCTCTCCCGGAGCACAAATAACGTTGTTGCATAATTAATTACCACGGCAATTAAGATTATTCATGTTGTCGCTTAACTTTGCTCTCTCACATTCTTTTCTGCGAGGCCATCAACCCTCTCGGTGCCAGGGCTGCTGAAATTACAAACAGCAGCGGGTGTCAACCACAGAGGGAAAAAAAAAATAGAGCACTGAACACATTGCAAAACACTGCATTTGGCACCAGATAAGGACAGAGGTGCCAAGGTTTAGCCCTTTTTATTTTCACAGAATAAAGTCAGAAATAAACAGGTGCAATCTCCCAAACCAGAGGCAAAGCCACTCTGGATAAAGTCTCATGATCTCCCTTTATGTGTAATGAAGTTTTATGGACAAAAGCAGCTCAGACTAGAGGTGGGGAGCACATTTAAGGAGTTCAAACAGCATTCAGGCATGAAAGGATGGCAATAAGGAAGGAAGAGTAGGGACACGATAAAAAGCACCCAGTGAAAGGCTCTCCCCAGCCGGGAGACAGGAGGAATGAAGCTTTTCTAATGCACCTCTTTTATGTGATTGGGAGATGGATTCTGGCTTTTATCCAGAGAAAACCAATTTTCTCTCAAGGTAATCAAGTGTGTGTGGGGAAAAGATTGTCTTTCTTTTATATTTTATCACACAGGAGCTTGGAGATCCCCAGCTGAGGCTTTATTTGTGACCCAGTGATGTCCAACCCTGAGGAGCTGCTCCCGGGGTGCTGCAGTGGCTCATCCCTTCCCTCGGTGCTGATCCCTTTTCCCCACTCCCCAGCAGGACCAGTACCAGGCACACGAGAAAAAAACAGTGTAAAAACCGCAAAACTAAAGCAATTACTCAACTCCGAATTTTTTTTTTTAATAATGACATTTTTTAAAGAATTTAAAAATTTTTTATCCTGCGTAAGGCTAAAAGAAAACCAGTTTAATTACAGGTTTTGGGTGGATTTTAATGCGCTCAGAGTGATTAAAATAGCTCCAAATCGAGGCACGTTGGGTACATACCGTTCGTGTGGCTCGTACTGGTCCGTACTGGGAAGCAGCGTGCTCGGAATGCCATCTACTGGCAGGGCACAAGCTCGGGGATTTGTGGCCACCTCTCACTGTGAGAGAGCCCAGAGCGCAGCTACACACGCGTTACTACAGGTAGTAAAGCTGCTCCGACGGGAGCGGCGCTGACCCACCTGGAGGGACAGTTATCTAATCAACGAGCAATTAAATCCCGCTTAATGAGGCGACAGCGCTGCCCGGGGAGGGAAGGGATGTTTCCTGCTGCCCACAGACTCTGAAACCACAGTGAGCTGGAAACACTCATGAGATATTTTACTGCTGATTTGAATGATGCAAATGAGCTTTTAAAAGTCTTTGATATTGGTATTTACCTGGAAGGTGGTGGCAAAGTTACACACATTTATGTTTTCCAACGTCAGGCAGAGAATGGAGGCGACTGAGATAAAGATTTAGCAAGAATAAAACTTGGGGGAAAAAAATTACTCGTTGAATTCCAGAATGGTTTTAAGGGACCTTAGAGTCCAACTCATTCTAAATCCCTGCCATGAGCAAGGACATTTTTCCATTATCCCAGGTGGCTCCAACCTGGCCTTGGACACTTCCAGGGATGGGGCAGCCACAGCTGCTCTGGGAATCTGTGCCAGGGCCTCCCCACCCTCCCAGGGTGGAATTTCTTCCCAATAACATTTTTATATTTGCCTTCCTCCTTGGACAGAGCAAGTGCTGCAATAACATCCCATAAATTCCTTGTTTCTGCCTTTCCAGACACACAGGGACCCACGTTGTGCCAATGAAGGGATGAAGAGGAAGGAGGTTATTTTGCTTTCTGATCACCAATTTTCTGGCGTGTGGGTGAATTTTGCAGAGAACAGAAAAGCCAAGATTTTGTCAGTTTTTGGTGAACAAATCAGGAATCTCAATACCTGCAGATATGATAAAGTTCTGTTCCACTTATCCAGGCCTCACATCAGAACAGTGAGTGTCCTCTAAGATTAGAGGCTACAACCTGGTGTAGATCAAACTGAACAAAGAGCAAACCAAGCACAAGTGATTCAAAGAGGCCTTTCTGCCCTTTATTACTTTCTGGACAAGCACAGCTGACACCCCACCATCAAAACAGAGTCAAATTGCAACAAAATATGAGCAAACATGGTTCTGGTCCACAAGATCCAACCTTCAAGAGGAAAACAAAGCTCTGAAGAGTCACATTTTACAGGTATAATTGAAGCAAACACTTTGAAGAATGAAGTCAGCAGAAAGTGATTTGTCAAGCAGTTACAGTTTTAAACATTTTTATATTAAGTCCAGTCATAAGCTTAATTGTTCAAATGAAAATGAGTAGTGGAACCAACATCTTGAAGAGGATGATTTGGTTTAACATCAAGCTTGTTGGGTGACAAGTACAGGAATTTTACTGCAGAAAACACCTGTGGCTGCCCAAACCCAGTGTCTGGTTGTTGCCAGGCACCACCAGACACCAGATTTCCTGAGGCAGATGCTCTGTGATGTCACAGCAAGGGGAATTTAGCTCATTTTTTGCTAATTGTATGCACAGATTTATCTATTTACAGCCTACAAGGGTTCAGTGTGGACAGTGACTGAAATACCTTCTCATTTTTGTGGACATTCCTGGACTCTCCCACCAGTGGGGAACTTTGCACTCTGTGTATCCCATCACATCTGCAGACATAGAGATTTAGGTTTTGATGGTTTAAGTTTAGCATCTGTCAGGAGCACTAAATTCAAACCAAAAAACCCCTAAAAATTGTGTAAAGAAAATACTGATAAACCGTCACAATTTTCCTGAAAAAAAAAAACAAACTATGTACATCCATGCCAATTGTAGCTTCTCAGGAAAAAAAGTAACTGGCATGTAAAAATAATAATAATACCTTTAAGAATAACATTGTGAACTGTTATTCATTCTGCCAGGAAGTTACAGTAATAGCTGTTTACAAACAGAAAAGACTGAGAAAGAAAGCATTTCCCCTTAGGGCAAATAGAGTTAAACAATTCTAGCAAACCAGAGCAAAAAGGGGAAGTATTTGCCCTAAATTAACACAAAGGCAAGCTGGAAGAAAGATGGCAACTGTAATTTTTATCAGCCTCTTCTTAAACATGAAATATTCAGGAAGAAGTGGGAGTATGTTATTATTATTATCTGGAAAAATAATAATAAACCCTCATCTCCCTACCAAATTTCATCACCTCTAAAATTGTTTTGGTCTTTTAATAGTTAATTTAAGGCTTAGTGCCTTCATTTTACAGTTTGGAAGTTGTTTGATGACTAGAAATTAAAAAGAACAAATACTGGTCAGTTGGCAGAGGGTTTCCAGGCCCTGGAACTGTTCCACCTGCATTTCACCTGACTGGAGCCAGCAATCCTCTGCTTCCACAGACATTTCCTCCTGTTCCAGTTAACTCAGTCTTTCACAAACCCCTGGTTTTGTTCCCAAACCCTTCACTTGAAGCTGTTCCCTCAGATTAATTCCTTTGAAACCATGCAAAGCCAGCAAAGAGTATTTTTCCACTTCAGATAACTCATATTCTGTAGTTTTTTCCATAAGTTAACAGAGCTTTGAATGAGTTAAGGCACCCAAATGCCCAGAAAAAAAATAAATACCTTGGGCTAAATACAACTAAGTGTTCAGCAGTCATTTAATTGCACAATCATTATCCCTAATTTGTAGCACAACTCTGCCAATGTCTTGAGAGATCCTAAAATACAAATACTCTGTGACTGTAACAAACAAGGCATCGACAACACATTCCCAAGGTTCATTGTGGATTCCTGGCTCCTCAAGGTAACTGCTACTCCTAAAGTTAATCAGCACTTAGCAGCAAGATCAGCATGTTCTAAGAATGAAATAAATATTCACACAATCAATACTAATGGTTCAAAAGCTCAAACACATTATTGAAAACAATACATTTCCAATCTTTCTCCTGCCAATCCAAGATTGCAGAAAGGAGACCCTTGGCAACAACATTCAGAGCTCTCAGGACCACAGAAGCTTCTGCAGAGGAATTCCAGGCCTGAAGTTTTGTTGTCTGTGGTGCCTGTGAGGTGTTTTACTGTGTTCTGAGCTGGTAGTCTGTAAAAGGGGAAAAAATCAACACAAAAAACCAGTTTTGGTCATTGGTCTCATTAAAAGCAGAGCAGCAAATTGGGATAAAATGATCAAGTGTGTTCTTATATTAATATATGTTCATGTAAGAATATATAAATATCAATAAAACAATGAGAGGGGGAATGGCCTTAAGAGAAAGGGGGGCAGGTTTGGGTTAGAGATTAGGAAGAAATTCTTCCCTGGGAGGGTGGGGAGGCCCTGGCACAGGTTTCCCAGAGAAGTTGTGGCTGCCCCATCCCTGGAATTGTCCAAGGCCAGGTTGGAGCCACCTGGGACAGTGGGAGGTGTCCCTGCCCATGGCAGGGGGTGGCACTGAATGGGCTTTAAGGTCCCTTCCAACACAAACCATCCTGTGATTCAACAACTGTAAAATAAACCCAGATCTTTGCTTAGAATGGCCATGAGAATGAGCTCTGAAGGGATAAAGGGAATTGTGGGCAGTCATCTTCCATGCCAAAAAAAATTAGTTAAAAAACCCCCAAGAACAACAAAAAAATCAAACAAAAAACTCACAACCTGCCCCAAAAGAACCACAAACCAAACCAACAAAAAGCAGCAGCAAAAAACCCCACAACAAACCCAAAACCAAGCAAAACCAAAACACACAAACAAAAAAACAGGAAAGGAAAGAACCAAACCCCACCACTTTTACTTGGTACAAATCTGCTCTCTCTTACTAGACAGTGTCTGACACATTTAAAATGTGGCAGAATGGTGTGTTTTTATATTTACCTCACCAAATTCCAGCCTAATTAGGAAACACTTGAACAGCATTACTGCTCCATCTCATTGAGTCTTTCATTAAGACACCAAAAAAGGGCACCAGAAAAAGCAGCACAGCTTAATGCACTGTGTATCTAAAGTAGATCCTCTCATCCCCAAGAATGAGCTTGAATTTGTAGGTGTAGAAACAAACCATTGCCCCTCTTACCTCCATTCTGGGTGATGTACCTGACCCAGGGCAGAGCCTGGTAACCACTTTTCTCAATTATCTTTAGGTAACGAACCTGGAAAGAAAGATTTGTAAGATATAAACCCTCCCATCTCGGCCAAGCAGCATTTAGTAAAAAATAATCTTAAAAAAACAACCCTTTTTTGGGAAAAAATGTGTTTTGTGGCTAAAACCAAATGGGGATTACCAAGATGAGAAACACCTCGTGTGTCAGAGCCCAGCATGTGAATTTATCAGTATTTATATTTTCAAACACTAACCTGGATTCCTGAAGTGGTGAAATAGGGAATCTCAAACTTCACACTAATGGGAGGTTTTCCTTCCTTGTCTTCAGCTTCAACACTTGGAAGTCCAAAGTGAGCTCTCATCAGGTATTCTTTTCCACCCTACCCCAAAGAGACAGATTTTTCAAACAAATTAAAAAACCTTGCAAAGATATGAGTGGTTTTCTTAATGTCAAACTCCTGAACTCCACTATTCATTCCAGCTCTTCTCCAGGCCTTCAAAGTGACATGTGTTTTTATTTTAAAAATGCTTTTTGTTTTTAAAGATGCAGATCCAGCCTGAGGCAGAATTCCTTTCCTTCCAGCCTCATCCTCAAGAATTCAGCTGAAATGGTGACACACAGCTGCACTATCACATCATGCTCAGGGAACCACCCAAGAAGCAGAGCCTGACAAAACTCCACCAGCTGCTCCCAAAGCCAGGCCAAGGATTACACCATCCACAGGCAGCACTCAAAAATCTGCTCTCTAACCTGGTTGTGAAAAAATATCCCAGTGAAACAAATATAAATGACATCTATTAGCAAGTTCCAATCATTCATCCATGGAAAAGGTTGTCCATGGAAAAGAGGAAGAGGTTGTCTGATACTGTTAGGATTTGCTTTAGGCAGAGGCTGAACATCAAGGAAATATCAAGTAATTATCACACTACTGGGTGATAAGACAAAAATAACACTTACTGGAAAGGATTTAATGGACCAGACAATTTCACTGTTCTCTGGAACCCATTTGACACTTCCAACAGTGGTTTTGAACTTGGGTGAGTCGGCATCGTTGGGAACTGGGATGTGAATCTCCACATTGTTGGCAGTTGATCTGCGCTTAAACTGACTTTTTGCCTGAAGAAGGAAAAAAAAAGTCCTTGGAAAAGCAGGCTCTAAGTATTCCATGATGCTGGTGAGTTCAGCTGTGAGACACACAGCTCCCCTCCACCCCAACCTGCATCCTGAGAATCAGGACTGTAACGTGAAAATTAAGTGTTCAGAGACATCCAAATCCCCCAGAAATACTAAATACTTGTACAAGAATGCACATATTGCAGGTCAAGCTCTGAAAACAAGGGAAAGAGGACTAAAAGTGGCCATAATTGTTTGAGGATGTCTGACCTTGATCATGTACTCGATGCGGCTGTGGGAATGTTTCTCAATCACAGACTCGATCCAGATCAGGGGTTTTACCTGAGGGGCAAAAATAAAACACTTCACAGCTCTGGGTTTTACTCTGACACAGTCACTAAAATGTTGTTTTTCCCCATAAAGCTCAACATATGAACCCTACAGAAAACACAGCCTGTGGTGTTCAAAATGACAAAAAGTTGAGGTTTTATTTAAAATAATTATACAAGTGAGCAAGTATTGATATACCACTGAGCAAAGGAAGAATTATAGGCTTAAAAATGTATGTCTTAGATTAATCCCTAATAAAAACCACTTGCATTCCAAAATATTTGGTGGTTTAACATACTAGGGATTGAACAGTCAGTGAAACAGTTTAGTCCCTGGTATGAAGACCCAAAAAGTCCTAAAAATAACTCTAAGACTTAAAAGTAACTAATTCAAACTACTGCCCTTAAAATATGAAATAATAAAATTTCTTTCATATTATAGACCTTCTCTAGATTGAATTTTTCCTTTTCTGAAAGGAAAGCCATCCTTACCACTGTGACTGGCACACTCCAATAAAATCAAGTGATAAACTCTGTTGTTGTCAAGCACAATGAATTGTTACACTGACATTTCATTATTAAAAAAAGCCACAATATTTCAGAAACAGTCTCAACAGCAGTTGAAAATAGAGGCTTATTGCCAACTACTTCTCAACTCATTCTTTTTCCTCCACAAAAAGCACCACGTTTTGCTATTAACAGTTGACTTCAAAACTCTGGTGCTGCCAGTGCTTTAAGAAAAAAGAATTAAGGGAAAGCCACTGTGGCTCCAATGTGAAATCTGATGAATTTAAGAAAGCAAAGAGCCACACTCACATGGGTGTTCAGACGGTAGGACATGAGCTCAAACTCCCCATCAGGGGGGATGAAGGAGATGGTCCTGTCGTTCTCAAAGCGGGACAGACGAACGCACTGGTGGAACTTCACATCTTCCAGTTCTACTGATTTGCTTTTCCCACCTGGCAGGAAACACACACAGCTCAAAGGTGCTGCACAAACTGTGGGCCAAGTCTCACCACTGCCATGCTGCTGCCTGCTGATGTTCCTGTGTTTTAGCCAACGCTTTTTAGGGCTAGGGAAGGGATCATCCACTGTGCTGGCACTGCTGAGACACCTGGAACCTTGGGGTCAGTTATGGGCCCCTCAGGACAAGAGAGATATTGAGGGGCTGGAGTGTGTCCAGGGAAGAGAATAGAGCTGGAGAAGGGGCTGGAGCACCAGGAGCAGCTGAGGGAGCTGGGGGGGCTCAGCCTGGAAAAAAGGAGGCTCAGGGGGGACCTTGTGGCTCTGTCCAACTCCCTGACAGAGGGGGGAGCTGGGGGGGGTCAGGCTCTGCTCCCAGGGAACAAGGGACAGGATGAGAGGAAACGGCCTTGAGCTCTGCCAGGGGAGGTTTAGACTGGAGATTAGGAAAAATTTCTTCACTGAAAAGGTTGTCAGGCATTGCAACAGGATGCCCAGGGCAGTGTGGAGTCTCCATCCCTGGAAGTGCTCAAAAGACGTGTGGCTGTGACCCCCTGGGACACGGGTTAGCGGTGAACACCGTGTTGGTGAACGGTTGGACTCTGATTTTACAAGGATTTTCCAACCTTAACCATTCCCATGCTACCCAAGCACCCCAGGACTCCAGACAGCACCTCTCAGGAGTGTCAAACACCCCCAAGACTCACGGCCTGTGTTGTCAAAGAGGACTTTGTCGTTGAGGCCCAGGCGCAGCTCCGGCATTCCCGACAGGAACACCCGCATCTTGATGGATCCCACGATCTCGCTGCGCAACACGTTCCCATTGGCACTGACCTGAACACAGCCAGAGAGAGGTGACACTGCTCTGATGTTGGGACATCACCCAACACTCCCACCCCACCCCTATGCCCTGGGTTTTCTTGGATGTGTCTCCTGAGGAATTAATCCAGTAACCCAGATCAGGCACAAATGGAGGGGAGGACGTACCCAAAATCATCAATACACACAATTAAAATGTTATTTGTCCTGGGTGTCCCTGGGGGTATTTAATCTTAATGACTGACATTGTTTTAAGTGTCACAGCACACCAGCCATAGTGACTTTGTACTGCAGGTTTTCACACAAAAAGCCCTTTTCAACTCTTCCTACTACAATTCCCACTAAAAGTTCCAGTTCAAGGTACTCACCAAAAGGTTAACAGACTCTATGACATCCAGGAACACCTCGTTTTTCCTGTATTTTATCCCTTCTGATCTCCAGGAAACAGCATTGGTAACAGTGGCAGGTGGACGTGGGGCTCCAGTTTCAAGTTTGTGACCTTCCTGAGTGATGTACCTTCACAGCCACAGGGGAAAAAAGGGAAAATTCATCTTTTTGATAATTAGAACAAGCCAAAACATTTGTTTGCCCATGAAAGAATGGTCAAAACTCTCCAAGGGCTTTGTCACTGTGATGGAGAATGATACTTACTCTTGTAAAATTTTACTATCAGTGGTTTGTGGATAACCAAAATCCATAAGCTCATCTAACAACTCATAAATAATAACAAAATTATCCCTAATGCTCTCTTCTTCCAACTCCTTGAAATATTCAGAAAAAACCTGAAACAAAACAACAGGAGGGAGGGGGAGAAGAAGGCCATGAGCTGAGGAAGCACAAAACATGCACAATATATTCTTTCATCTAAAATCCTCATTTTAGAAAGTTCCAAACCAAACCCATACTCCACAAACAACACTCTGCTCAGATCAGCCTCAAGAAAACCACCTCAATTAAAACACAGAGAGAGAATCCTAAAAGCAACTCTATTATGAAAACTATTTATAGTGGAGAAATGACTTTTCACACCAGGTAGAGAAGAAGCAAACACAGGACCTCTGTGAGGCAGCACTACTCATGCACCACATCACACTTCTCCTCTGGCTGCTCAGCTCTTGTGCAACTACTTACAGCACTGTGCCACATCCTTTCCTACTCAGCTACAAAATACCAGTGCCTTTATTAGTGGTTAAGGACATAAGTTCTACAAAATAATCAAATATAAAGTAAAAACGCTCTTGTCAGTTCTTTAAAAATGTGAAAGTTCTTTGGATTTTTATTGAGATCAGATTTAGAGTGAACTGGAAACAGAGGTTACTTCCAAAATGTCACACTCACCTGAACTACTTTATATAAAAATGAAAACACCAGTGATACACAAGCATTTTTCTTAGAAGTTGCAACAACTGAAAAAGATGTTAAGGAAAGTGCATTAAAAAAAAAAAAAGTGCATTTAAGTGCATTTTAAAAAGCCTTTAGGCAATTAAGAGTTGGCCAGAAAAACTAAGAGTTAATTATTTAACAGCACCTCTGATCTAAGGAGATATGAAGATAAACATTCAGGGAATAATTCATTAGAGTAGGATTAATATAAACACCTTTTTGCACCTCGTGCTGCCGGTGCACACGACACTATGTCAATATTAGAATATAAATAGTTATTAAATAACCAGATTTAATGTCACTTCAGCCATTCTCCAACTTGCATTTTAAGATAAGAAAATAAGAGCAGCCCTTGGCCTTTGAGCACATCCCCAGCACAAAGGATACGATACAGGTTGTTGTGTTTAATCCACATAAATCGAACCCCTCCGTGTGCTAGGATAGGAGAAAGTGTCCCCTCTTCCTCCTTTTCCATAAGGATTGGCATAAAATGCTCCACCTCTGACATGTCCACATCTCCACGGTAATTCCGACAGATCAGAACCTGCGGGGGGAGGCACCAAATCCCTGGTTTTCCTCATCCGCAGGGATGGAAGACAAACACACAAACGCTTGAAAGGCCTCTCTAAAGTCACCCAGCTTCCCCCGACTATATACATTTATAAATGCAAATCACAACGCCGGAACACTTTGCTGGTTAGGATGCAAATGCTAATATTTCACTTCAAACCCCACACCAACAGCATTGTGCCCGGATCACCCTCACAGTCATTTCTCAGAGTTATTCCTCGCTTATTGCTGCCGACAGCCTGACAACGACGGGAAAACACAGCAGCTCCTCTGAGGCAATTACGGCCCAGATTAACCACCCCGGGGGTGCCTCACTCGGCACCGCCACCTGCGAGGGGACACAGGCCACGAGTCGCCGACCCCGCCCGGGGAACCCGGGGACGCAGCGAGGCGGTGCCGGAGCNCTTCCCCCGGCGCTTCCGCGGGAAGTGACGGCACCGGCCGGGCCCGGCGGCGCGCACGGATACGCGGGGGCCGCGGAAGGACACATCGATTGTAGCGCTTTATGTTAAATAGTCCCGGGGGCGTTTTTCCTGCCGGGAATGTTCCCGTAGCGCCGGCAGCGGCAGGAGGGTCTGTCCAGGCTGAGGGGGGCTCAACCAAATTCGGGTTAAAAGCAATATTCCCATTGAAAAGGCGTGTTAGGATTTTAGTGTCCACACACCCCTCAAAGGGGGTGAGGGGGATAAAGGAGCTTTCGGAACTCCACAAACTTTGCCCTGATTTATACGTAAATCGGCACCAAAAAAAAGGATGAAAGCAGCGTTTTAATAAGTTACAGCAAAGGTACAAGTTGCAGAGGACCCCTCACCTCTGAAAGAGCTCTGGATAGAAATACTGCTGTCCCCAACATCCTATTTGTTACCTGGTGTGCAACAAGCCAGGAATTCCACACTCAAGAGATTATTACTTGATTATTACACTGATTATTTATTCCAAAGTTGCCAAGCCTGGGTGCTCAGTGTGTTCCATAAATCCAGCACCCCAAACTTGTCCAGCTACCAAAACTTAGCCATCACTGAGAGCTTGTTGGCTGGTCTCTGTTTTACAAATTCAATCTCCCTCTTGCTGATTAGTCTTGAAATTATACAAAGAGCAAACATCAAAGAACATCCTTTCTTAAAAAGTTTTACATATTCCACATTTTGCAACATCACCTCTAAAAGAACTTGAAAGAAATCAACTTTACAATCCCCATAACTTACAAGAGAAACTTAAATGTGAGGCTGCCAGGCTCTTCACTTCCAAAAAGAATTCTTGGTATCAAATAAATAAAGGAACATTTTCCAGCTGGACTGCAGCAATTCATTTTGGCCTTAATCTCACTTTAAACATTAAAAAAACCAGCTCTCTGCATCCACATAAACCAGAGCTCTTCAGCAGAGAGGAGCCTTTGTTGGATGTTTGGCTTTAAAAAACCAGAGCTATAAAAGAAGACAGTACAAAGTCATAAAACAACCAGAAGATCTATTAGACGATACGCAGAACACACAGATTTACATGGCAACCCTCGCTTGATACAAACAAAACACAACTCCTGCTCCAGAGCCGTGACAAACAGCCCGGTCACTTAGTCCAGCTGACTTTGGGAATGTCGTAATGCTCAGTCAGAGTATCCAAGTGCCTGTTGAAGTCCTGGGGGAGGGAAAGAGAAAGAAAACGCTTAATATTTGGTGCGGACACCACCAAGTCGACCCACAGGACCCCCGGTTTGTGTTTCACAAGGTGGAACAGTTCCTTCAGCCCAACAATAATAACGCGCCGGCCTCAGGAACTCGGGGCGACTTCGCTCACCTCCACTCGTTGCTTGTGGGTTTTCGAGGCTTTTTTCAGGATCCGCTCCATTTGCTGTGGGAGACACAGAGGGGCCGGTTACTCCGAGCACTCGCAGCCCCTCAGCGGCCGCACCCGAGGGGTGACGGGGTGGGTTTTTTTAAAGCCTTACCCGCTTCTCCTGCATCTTCTCGTAGGCCACCTGCGCCGGGGTCCGCTTGTCCAGCCCGCGCTTCTTCTCCTCCTCCTGCTTCTTGCTGCTCACGATCTGCTCCAGGATCTGGGCCTTGTCCTTCGCCTTCTTCTTCTTCCTGCGGGCAGAGCCCGGTCAGCGCCCGGCCGCGGGGTGGGTGTCCCCCTTCGCGCCCCCGGCTCCCCTCACCGCCGTCGGTCCCCCCGCTTCTCCCCCGGTGTCCCCTCACCGTTTCCCGGCCCCCAGGGCCCCTCCGCTGCTCTTCAGCCGCAGCGGCCCGCGCTGCACCGCCTCGTAGTCCGCCATGGCGGAACGGCCGCGCCCGCGCCCTCTGCCGGCACCGCGGCAACGGAGCCGCTCCGGGAGGGGAGCCGGGAACGAGCCCCGTCCGGGGATGCCTCTATGAGGGGAACCGGGAATGAGCCCCGTCCGACCCTCCGTGAGGGGAACTGGGAACGAGCCCCGTCCGGGGATGCCTCTATGAGGAGAACCGGGAATGAGCCCCGTCCGGGGATGCCTCTATGAGGGGAACCGGGAATGAGCCCCGTCCGGGGATGCCTCTATGAGGGGAACCGGGAATAAGCCCCGTCCGCCCCTCCGTGAGGGGAACTGGGAATGAGCCCTGCCCGCTCCTCCGTGAGGCGAACGAGCAACAAACCCCATCCGCCCGTTCCGTGAGGGGAACCGCGGCGGGAAAGAGCCGTGTCTGCGCTTCTGTGAGGGGAACCGGGGCAGGAATGAACCTTGTCCGACCCTCCGTGAGGGAAACGGGGAATGAGCCTCGTCCGACCCTCCGGCAGGGGAACCGGGAATGAGCCCCCGTTCGCACCATCCATGAGGGGAACCGGGAATAAGCCCTGTCCGGGATCCCTCTATGAGAGGAGCCGGGAATAAGCCCCGTCCGGGGGCTCTTCCGTGAGGGGAACCGGGGCAGGAATGAACCTTGTCCGACCCTCCGTGAGGGAAACAGGGAATGGGCCCCCGTTCGCACCATCCATGAGGGGAACCGGGAATAAGCCCCGTCCGCCCCTCCGTGAGGGGAACTGGGAATGAGCCCTGCCCGCTCCTCCGTGAGGCGAACGAGCAACAAACCCCGTCCGCCCGTTCCGTGAGGGGAACCGCGGCAGGAAAGAGCCCTGTCTGCGCTTCTGTGAGGGGAACCGGGGCAGGAATGAACCTTGTCCGACCCTCCGTGAGGGAAACAGGGAATGGGCCCCCGTTCGCACCATCCATGAGGGGAACCGGGAATAAGCCCTGTCCGGGGATCCCNGGGGAACCGGGAATAAGCCCTGTCCGGGATCCCTCTATGAGAGGAGCCGGGAATAAGCCCCGTCCGGGGGCTCTTCCGTGACGGGAACCGGGGCAGGAATGAGCCCTGTCCGCCCCCTCCGTGAGGGGAACCGGGGATGAGCCCCATCTGGGGGACTCTTCCTGACGGGAACCGGGAATGAGCCCCGTCTGTCCCTTCTGTGAGGGAAACTGGGGCAGGACTGCCACAAAATCTGGAATATTTCAATATTATCTTAAGTCAGGATGTTTTTTGATGAATGCTCTTTGAATACTTCCAAGCATCATCAGCAAGAAATGAGCCCTAATGAGTGGAACATCCCTTAGTCAAGGAAATCTGGGAACTAACAAGCTTTAAGGATGTAGTAAATCAAGTTGATGTATGTCTATGTATGCATAGGTAACTCAGCAAAATATTCAAGGTCTGTGTATTCTATAGCTGAATTAGGTTCATTATAATGCTAAAAATCCCACCTACAGGTCAAAAGTACCCTGCCCATGTGCAGCTCCTTCCTCTGAGCATGTGGAGGAGTTCACTGGGGTTAAGTAGTTTGTATGGAAATTACTAATTAATCCCAGTTCTAGAGGGGCTGTACTTGGAAAGTCACTAACTCTGAGCTTCTGTGTGTAAATAATTTATGGATACCACCTCCAGTACAAACTACCATTAGCATACAACGTGCATTAAAGGAAAATGCTGGAACAGGCTGCCCAGGGCAATGGTGGAGTCACCATCCCTGGAACTGTTCAAAAAACTTGGATGTGGCACTTGGGGACATGGGTTAGTGGTGGCCTTGGCAGTGCTGGGTTAATAGTTGGACTTGATCTTAAAGGTCTTCCAACCTTTATGATTCTAAATGGAATGAGAGTGGTTACCAAATTTCCACCATTCTGTGTTAATCCTCGAAGGAAGACACTACTAACAATTTTCAGTTAATTTACCATATTTGAAGGCACGAGAAAGCAGGATCCATGAAATACCTGCTGCTCAAGGGCACTAATGAGCAGCTATTAGTTGTAAATGCTGTAACCTGAGTGTTTGTGGTGCTCACAAAGAGACAGGTGAGTGCTGCTGGATAAGAGCCTCAAGCAGCCAGACTAAAGATTTGATGAAATGCTCCTATTATGATACTTTGCAGCCTGTGGAAGTTGGTTACCTGATCCTCTGCTGTACCTGAACCTCATTGTTGCAGCTTTTAATAACTGAATATCCAGACGACCTATAAAGGTGCCTTTGAGGAAAGAAGGATGGGACAAGAGTCAGCATTCCCAGCTCAAAATGGGCAACAAACAAACCATTTTCACTCAAGAGCAACTGGATGCATATCAGGTATAAACCAAATTAAATGGCTGTTTGGACAGAACACTGAATAATGGCAAAGGTTTTTTTTTAAAAATTAGTCTCTTTTAAAAATTAATAAGCAGAAGTACTGAATTACAGCAAAGATTTTAGTCACATAGATTTTTACCTCAAGAAGAAGGGTTATAAAATTCTTTTCATTATATGTCCCCTCAAAAGCTTTAATGCTTAGATAAAGATATTGCAATATAACTTCATCTAAGTCCCTGTACAGGAAAAGTTTGGGCCAATGCATGCTAAAAACTTATTCCATATTATATCTTTTCTTGTTTTATAGGACTGCACATTTTTCACAAGGAAAGAAATCCTCAGGTGAGTGTTCTGTATGCATTTTGTGGGTAAAGTACAAGCTACTTACAGGATGAAGTATTTTAAACTTATGTAAATCCATTTTAAAATTATTTTTAAAGTGATACCTTTGGGCAATCTGAGCATTTTTTTAAAAGTATAATCTGTGTTATCTATCCTAAACTAAGACAGAATTCTAAATTTTGTATTTATGTACAGTCCCTCTTTATTTATCAGAAATAGATGTAACAAGTTATATCTTAGTGGATACTTAGTGGACATCCATGTCCCTCTCATCTTGTTTTATGACAGATGCTTCAAAGTAGACTGTTATTCTTTGGAATACTTTGCCTGATTTTCATAAATCCTTAACTATTGTGTCAAGTTTTCTTCACATCTTCTTATAAATAATTACAACTGCTGCTCCAAGGTGCATTTTCCTCCTTCATGTGCCTCCTTGAACTCTCCATTTAATCTCTGGCCAAAGGTTCTGATAAAGACAAGATCAGGATTCTGTTCAGGTGGGACTGAGAGTTTTCACTGAAAACCTGAACTTGTTCTCCTCTCCTAAGAAATTCTCACCCAGACAGTAACATTCACAATAGTGAAGCTGTGTTTGCCCTCCCTCACCCTTGGGCATGTGAACACAGAGGGAATTGTTCCATTTCTCTGCTCTCAAGATGCCATCACCCTTTTTTTTTGCCAGTTTCTCTGAAGGACAGAGCACAGGTGACAGTTTTGTACAGAGCTTCAGAACCCCAACATCTGTGTGTGAATTCTGGCCAGGATAAAATAGGAATGGTTCTGTAAAAATTGCAGTCCATATCTGCCCCCTTTCCATGTGGGAGACAGAGGCTGAACCATAACTGTGTCATGAATAACACATTTATTATTGATAAGGATCCCTTTTAAAATTCTGTCCTATTGTTTTGTTGGTAACAGCTGTGAATGGGATCCTTTCTCTGTGCACAAGAAGCAAATACACACTGAAAAAGTGTAGAATACATTCCAGTCCTGATGCACATTTTCTGTCTCTAGAACTCAAGTTCTATGGGAAAAACAGGAAGATACTTTGGGTGGATAAAAAACTGTCAGGGTGGATCCCAGATCTCTCTTCCTGCCCATGGCTTTAAGTTGAATTCTAACATCTAAACCCAATTTTTCATGCTCCAGTTCCAGCCCATCATTTTTGATCACACTGATTGTGCAAACAGGTCCCTTCTGCCTTCCCGTGAGTGGAAACACATCAGGTGGACCTTCAGGATGAAGGTCTTGTGCCTTGTTATCCTAAACACACTTCCCAGAGACACCTCTGGAGAATGTAGAATAGTCCTGACCCTGTAAAAATATAGGTTTGCATACAGTGTGCAGGGGTTTGGCTGCATGACCCGTGGAAGCATTTTCACCCAATTGTTCTATAATGAAGCTCTGTGGGTTTTTTAATAAGTTTAAACCATGTTGCTCTTAATGTTGGTTCTTCCACCACCACCATGGTAATATATAAATTTTATATATAT
>WEIV01026841.1:50128-60178 GCA_013390005.1 Calyptomena viridis
ATATATAAATGTCATATATATATAAATGTTATATATATACAAATGTTATATATACACACTATACTAACATATATGTTACTCAGTGGCTGATAACGGATACAAAACGAGTTGGAAAAGGCAAACACAGAGTTCCCAGAGCTCTAAAGGACCAGTTCAAACAGGCCTTGCTTTGTGTCCCAGGCTGTTTTACAGGTACAGAGATCTGGCCCCTCAGCTCGTGCCCCTCGACTACAGCGACAGCCCAGCAGTGACTCTGCCCTACGAGCTCATTGCCAGCCTGCCAGAGCTCAAGGTACTGCCCAGGCACAGGCACACCACTGGCATCTGAAAAAGCTTGGAGGCCATCCAGCACTAATTGCTGCTGAGAGGCTCACAGACAAATAAATGTGGCTTATGGAAGTTAAAATCTTTCTGGAAGCTTCTAGCGCTTCCCTGAAACAGCACCAAGGTTAAAGCAGCTGCAGCTGGGTTTGCTCTGACAGATGTAACAGCACAAAGGGGGGATTTGCCAAAAAGGGGTTTCAACACACCCACTGTGGCTCCAGTTGCCTCGTGTGCACTGCAGTCAGTGGTGGGGGGGTGACCTTGCCTTGCTGCTGTGCTGTGTTTCCCAGGACAACCCGTTCCGGCAGCGGATTGCAGAGGTGTTCTCAGAGCACGGAGATGGCAACATGACTTTGGATGATTTTCTGGACATGTTTTCAGTGCTAAGTGAAATGGCTCCCAGAGACTTGAAAGCTTATTATGCTTTTAAAATTTATGGTGAGTGAGACATGAGTGAAAAGTAAATGTTGGGGAAATCCTGCAGCTTCAGGTAGGGAAATCCTCACTTTGTCACCACAATGATTTCTACTTAGCATTTTTTAAATTGCATTTAGTTTGTTCTGTCTCCCAAAAACTTCTGCTTTTCTTTATTCTTTTGCCTCTTATTTATTTGGGATTAGGATTTACTACAAAATTTACAACCTGAAATTATCTGCGGTTTTCAAGAGCTGATAAACATTGAAGAAATATTTCTGTCTGAAGGGCTGCCTGGAAAAGTGC
This sequence comes from Calyptomena viridis, assembly GCA_013390005.1. NCBI lineage: Eukaryota > Metazoa > Chordata > Aves > Passeriformes > Eurylaimidae > Calyptomena > Calyptomena viridis. The sequence goes on from WEIV01026841.1 coordinate 51,173, forward strand.
AGCACAAGGGATTTGGCTGCCCATAAATCTGTGGGGTGGATTTGGGAGGGGAAGGAAGGGAAGAACACTGCAGGCTTTTTTCTCCAAGGACAAATGTAAAGATTTTTGAGGTATCATTTTCAGTTACTTTCTTTATGATCAGCTAAAGACAAATAATATATCAAACCAACAAAATCTTGCTGGAATGATTTAATTATGGCTAGACTATGTTTAGCTATTAAACTATTTATAGTTGTTACTCTATGACAAGGAGAAATTATAAGACTCTTATTTTATAACTGATTTCTTTACAAGCAGAGGAACCTTTATTTCTGATTTGAGAGTTCTACTGATATAAATCCATCACATCCTGGAAACCAAAGCTTTCTGCTGGGTCTTGGCAGCCAACCTTGTAAAATGCAGACTTCTGTCACTTCAAATGACTTTTGTCTCCTTTCTCAGATTTTAACAATGATGATTGCATATGCAAATCAGACCTAGAGAAAACTGTTAACAAGTTAACCCGAAATGAACTGACCCCAGAAGAAATCAACCTTGTGTGTGAGAAGGTGATTTATGAGGCTGATGTGGACAATGATGGCAAACTGTCCTTGGAAGACTTTCAGCACATGATCATACGAGCCCCAGATTTCCTCAGGTGGTATTTGCTTTTCATTTCTAACACAAAATTGCTTGTAGTTTCTCTGTCAGAAGCCTCTGAAGTGTGTGTTTTATGTTTGTGTTTCCTCAGCAGGTCACCACTCTTCCCTGGCAGGTTCTAGTAGAGCTGTAAGGACTGAGCAAACAGATGCTTGAAAAAGCTTGGAGGCTTCTTGACTTGCTTTTGAACCTCCAATGTACTTTCTACATGACAAAAAAGTCCTTGTAACTTAAAAAATTAACACTGAGGCTGCATTGCAAAGTCCTTAAGATTTGCTCATTCAGTGCCTAAGGCAGTGTTAATGTGGTTTCTGACACATTTTACACAAAGCAGCACTCAAATCTTGACTTTATTTAATGTACCCAGTCTTTGCAAGTGCTTTGCAAAATAGTTTCTAATTTCTAATACAGTTCTAGAATGAATTGTAGTGAATCATTTGAGTAGAGTGACACATAAGTGATCATGGCTTCCTCTTTTTAACAGCACATTTCACATTAGGATCTGAATCTACTGAAACATGTAGACAGAAGCACTTCTGGAACCTTCAAGAACTTTAGCTGACCATAAGAGCACAAGATGAGGGGGCAAAGAGGACAATTTCTGGTAACTGAACCAGTCACACAACTGTTCTTGTTCACCTCTTTTAAAGGATCAATTAAGCTCCTCATCAAGATTTCCCTGTAATTTAATAATTTCCTCCTTAGTTGGAGCAACTCTGGCCTAGACAGAAAGATGGGAAGTATTTTTTTAAAGTTCAGATGCCACCAGGTACTAAAGGAACTCTATCAAATTATAGCCTCTAAAAATTCCCAAGAAAATGCCTTAACCAGGGAAAAAACCCTTGAAAATAGTCTCAAAAACACTGTGGTTTTATTCAAAATTGTGTAAGCAACTCTTTTTAAAATGTACAATCTTAATAAATGGTCCAATGAATCAATTTGTTGGAGTATTCTCTAGTGTGCAGGATTTCTAATGAGAAAAGCAGCACACTTTAAGGACAAAAGAGCCCATCCCAGATCCTTTCCACTCTCAGAAATCCCCTATTTTCCACTCCAGACTCCATATGCACAAATAAGGAACAGGACTGACAAACTAAGTTTGTAAAATTCTCTTTTCATAAGAAGTTTATTTATGCAGTGCTCAGGGTCCTGTACAACAGAGTAAAAACAGACATAGTGTAAGAAACAACAGTTTTGTTTTATTACAAACATGAAAATCAATGAGAAGTGTTTAAGAAAGCAGTTGAAACGTGGGAAGGGTGGCAGCCAAAAGTGGTCGTTCTAAAAACACAATTTACAGTTATTTTTACAAATTTTGGGATGCATTAAGTTCCCTTCAGAACCAAGTCCTAAGTCCCAACTCACACTCAAGGTAGAGCACATGATTCCTGCACAAAGGAGAGAGCAGCTGCTAAACTTCACCAACCCCAGACCTCCAGGGCTCAGGGACAGAGGGATGGCTCAGGGAATGAGGCAGCCTGGAACCCTCAGCCTGCACTCCCCACTCACATCCTTGCACACATCTTGAGTTAAGCATCATGAAGACACAAGTCCTCACTGTTCCCCAAGCCCTACAGCTTCCACTACAAAGCAGCACCTCACCCAGCAGTCTGTTCATCCCCCCTGGCACCAATGTGTCCAAAAGGACAAGAAATGGTGGCAGTTTGGAGTGTGATCATCAGCCCAAGACACCCCCCAACACCCCAACCCTCAGCAATCACCAGGGACAGGACCAGCATCTCACCCCAAAGGAGAGACCTAATCATTTTGAGCAGCAGTAAAGAGACTTACAATAATCCATAGGATTTATAAATCTGAGGCTGGAAGTGGGATGCTGGCATAAGGCTCTGATGGGAGGGAACATGAGCTGTGCCTGTCAGCACAGGACACACAGTGAGTGTTAAACAAGTGTTACAAGTGCCACCATTTATTGACACACTGACAGGTCTGCACCCAAAGGGGTGAGGACCACCCAAAATATTGCAACCAGCCTCAAAGATAAGGTCAACCACAGAATTCCATGATACTCATTAAAGTAAGGGAATTTGAGAACATGCTCAAAAGTGGGTTTGTTTCTCTACAAATCAAGTGTTGATCAATTACCTGACACTTTAGTGGTATTTAGACACTAAGAGTGTGTAATAAGCACAGTTAGTTTTGCAGATCTACTTCAATCCCTCAGTTTTACAGATTTTGAACCCAATTTCAGATTTTTTTCCTCTTCAGTTAAAGCAAGCTTAGATACATTACTGTAGGTATTTACCCAGTACCTCTCTGTTAAATGTGTTTTCCATGACATTCATACTTAATAATTGAATGCTGTGATGGAAACATCAATTCCATATTGTACTTCTCCAAGATTTGATGCCTGTATTTAATAACACATAGCCAAGCACATGTGCAGTGCCTTTAACCTTTTCCTCTCTTACATTTGCATTTTAGGTTTCATATTGCTCACCCAGGAAATGGGTGAGTGCAGAGCCTGCAGACCCAGAAGCACAGTGATGGTTGTAGTCACAGTAACTGCATGAAACTTCCTGAGATCAGGCAATAATGTAGTTGTTCATTGAGTAAAACCAACCCTTTCAAAGGAAATCGTGCTATAATCAGCTACATAAACATGAGCAATGACCAGCATAAGTTTAAACAAAAGTATTCACACACAAAGAGTTCTGAATACAAAAGAGGAACTTCAGATTTAAAAGATGAGTGAAAAATCACAATTCCATCCTTCAAGTTTTACCCACTTGTAAATGAACATGGTTTGCTTTCCCCATCTGGAGATGGGTTATTGACAGTCCACAGGCAGAGCTGTGGTATCAAGTTAGAGAAACCACTTATTTTTCCAGTTGCCTTGAAAAATAAGTCTGGCTCAACATGTGGCTGTGTAGAGCAGAAGATTAATGTGAAACAAGCCCCAGTTCCTCCTGAGCCAGAAGCAAATCATTGCACAGATCAGTCTTGTGTAGGAAAGCAGCATTCAGACCATGTCTAATCACCTCCCCAGTTCTGCCTCAATCATTTCTTGAAGCACAAACTCTCTTTAAAATCATCCTTAGCTCAGGACAGAGGTGCTGCTTGTCCCATATACAGCTCTGTGTTACCTACACTCTGAAGCCCACACAGACTAGAAGCTTCTTCAGTAGCTCAAGATGATTTTATCCTACAAATACATGTGTATAAATCCACTATGGTGCACAATCACCAAGTCCTTGTGCTAAAAAGCCACAAGTAAACAAAAAACCAAACCCTCACAAGGTTCTGGTTAGAGGAAAGCTTTAATCATGACAGAGCTTGTTGTAATCTGCTAGCTATTAAAAAATAAAAGCTTGGTAGCATCTAAAATGCATTTTTATAAACCAGTAACTTACACAGTGAAATCTTTTCCCATTTTAGAACAGGCAGCATTCCTGCTGAGCCCAACTGCAGGCTGCAGATTTATGTTTAATTATGAATCTGACAGATCTTTAAGTACAGTAACACTTACCAGTGCTACTCCAAGGCCAGAGATTAATACCACAAACTTGAAGAAAACGAAATGGGTGAGTAAATTCAACAACATTAAAACCAACTTTAATTTTACCCTTAAGTGCAGTTGTCAATGTAAACAAAGCATGGTAGAGTTGCAGAGAGCTGCAGGACACTGCTGGGACTTCACTGGCATCAAACACACCCTCACTGCAAGCCCTGCCAGCACATTTGGGAGCAGATTTTCTCACTGGCATCTTGTGTCAGCCTAATTCAGACTCAGCTTTGCAGCCCCTGAGCAACCACCCAGCAAGGGGCTGACCTTGGCTCCTGCATTTCACACGTGGGAATGTCCTGGGTTTGTGGGAATGAGGTGCCAGCCTGGTTTGGGAGGGCTGGCTGTCTCCTGCAGTGCTGGACACCCAGCAGGGAAGGCTCAGGCTGGAAGAGTCTGTTCACAAAGTGTTGGGATGTGCAACATTTATTTGCATATGTGAGTGAGGGTGACTGGGAGCAGTGCAACACAGTTCCTTGTCACCATTTCAAACTAGTCACTATGTCATGACACATCAGGAGTCACTCCCAGCTGGAGAGTGGAAAAGACAAATTTGGTTGTGTCCCTGCCTGACCCTGGTTCTCAGGGAACACATGACAGATCACCTGCACTGTAGCCATCAGCTCCTGTTAAACACACCTAAACATCTGCAGTACTTCATTAAGCAAGTCAGGTCTAAGGTGGATAAATTCCTGATGGTGAGGATCCATGATATTTACAGCACACTTGGTTTTTTTTAGAAAAATAGATTCCTTCGAGAAGAATTATTTTTTTTTAAATTTCAATTGTACTTGTGGATTGTCAAGAGTAACTCAACTGAGTAAGGGACAGGCAGGCAAAAGAGTTTCTCTGCAGCAGCTGCAGAAAGCTCCCTCCTGCCTTCTGAGGAGGGAAGAGCCTGCACTGCTCACCCTGCAGCACTTGTGGGCTGCTCTGGTGCCCCTGTTCCCTGGGCAGCTACAGCCTGGATGTGCCCATGTGCCATGTGCACACACCTGGGCTTTGCTACCACTGGCAGTCCTTTGATCCTGACTTCACCCTTCTGCACTGCACACACAGACACAAAGACTGAAGTCTGGCACCAAAGGGGTGATCTGTTCTCCCTCTGCTACACAACACACGGGCCCAGTGGCAATCTGACAAAAAGAAACTTGTTTCATCCCCAGAATTGAAGGTCAGGCAATTACCCAAATAAACCATTTCTTATTCAGATGGTCCCAAAGTGACAAGGTTTGTTGGGAGCACTAAGTCCACAGGCAGAGGGAGCTCACTCAGCACAGGCACAGTCCAGCTCACATTAAGGCCGTGTCCCTCACAGAAGAACACATCGGAAAAAGCTGCTTTTCTTTTGCTGCTCTGGGGTGATTTTGACTCCCTGGTTGCTGCCCTGGGGGCTATTGCCTTCCTGAAGGGGCAAAGAATATTCAGTTACTTATTTACACTTTACAGCTTCTCCCATCCATAGTTCATCTGGCCATTCTGTTGAACCAGGACTGACATACACAGAAACTTTTCCTAAAATCAACAGGAGGCTTCACTTATTTATCTGGGTCTTACATCAGGCACAGCAAAAAATTGCACAACTGAAGCTTTTGGCTTCAATTAACTCAGACTGAGCCTGTTTCTTCTTTATATTAAATCAGAGACAGCTGAGATAAAAAAATAATAATTATAGGGCATGTCTGGTTCTTCCTGAAAGGCTTAGGAATCACCAGCAAGACCCAAAATATCCCACTGTGTCAGCTCAGGTCTGGTCACATGAAGGTGCAAAGCTCAGGAGGAGCACAAGAACCTTCATTAGCTTCATTCCATATTTCATAAGGAACAAACCAACATTGATATGTGTTTATTTGTTGTAAAAAGAGAGAACCCAATTGTTGCTCAGGATGCTTTTGCAAAGATTATCCAGAAACATTAGTTCTTTAGCTGTTCTTAAACATTAGAAGTTTCCACTCTGAAATATGTGCCTCCTCTATCTGTAATTTATGTGGTTTTCAGACTGCAAGAATGAGAAGTATCATCAAACTGCTCTATCCCCCCCAACTTTTGATACAACAAATCAATCACTTTATTTAGAAAACTTCAGCTCATTCCTGAAATGCAGAGACAATTGTTTACAAGCCAAAGTCAGAGCACAGCTTGACAAAACTAAAAATACATTTCTAGAACCTTCAGTGATCCCTCATGCAAGAGGCCACAATACATTTTTTATACACTCTGAAGCACCTCGTGCAATGTGGCTTTTGGTTTGGTTTTTTTTTTCTCCTATTTAAATCCAGAGTGGACAAAATAAAAGTTACTCACCAACTTCTTGTCCATTTTTGCTTTGATATCTCTTGCAAGAGTGAAAAATGCCTGTGATAAATCAAACAGTTCAGTGTTACAGAGAAAATAAAACAGACTAACAACTAAATTATTAAGTAAATTAAATAACAAATAAAATATACTCTCTTGCTTAGCAATAAGCTGCCTTCCCAAGTCTCTAAATACATCAAACTGCTCAAGAACATCAAATTTCCAGTTTTTTTCCCCTTGCTCCAGGTTTTAATGCTCCTTCTCTAACTCCACAATCTCCTTTCTGGGCCCAAAAGCCCCAAAGGCATCTCCACCCTGGGTCTGTGCAGTGGGAAAATGTCATCCTTTATCAATCCTTATGGAACACAAGGACAGGAGCTGATTTTTCCATGTGCTGCACACCTTTAACACCCCTGTGGTACTCTAAGCACCAAGAGCCTTTTACATAAATTAGCATAATGCCAATTAAACAACCCCTTGGTGGAAAGCAGGGATATGTGTTTAACAACCCACCAACGACCAGGGCAGGCACCTGTTCTCACTGTTTGTTTGCACAAATAAGACAATAAATACCCCAGAAAGGTGTCAGTACTTACATTCTCTATGTTTATATTTGCTTTTGCACTGGTCTCCATGAATTTAATCCCAAAACTTGCAGCAAGCTGAACAAAAGCAGATTTCACATTAGCTGAACAATTGCAGACCAGCCCCAAACACACCCACGGGCTCTGCCCCTCCTGCCATGAGCTGGGGATTCACCACACAGAACTGCAAAAATTAGGAACTAAATCTCTGTTCTGCTTTGCTCTGCTCTTTTCCATGTTTTAATCTGCTCCTTCCTCTTTTATTTTTCTTCTTGCACTGACACCTTGTCAGTCTTGTCACACCTGCAGTGCAGATGCACCTTCTGTGCCTCGACTCAGGAACATGTGAGGCCAAAAAAGCCAATCCCATCCACCTTCTCCCAGTGGCTTTCAGCCAAAAAGAGACATTTCCTCACTGTCAAACTCTAACATCCTTTTTCTTACAAACATCCAGCTCGTTGCCTTGTACCTGACAGATAATCAACCAGAACCCTTAACACAGGCTCAGCCTTTTATCCCTGTGGGGAAATGTATTGCCATGAGAGCTTGGGGAATGTTCAATCACCCCACTTAGGAACACTCCCCTGGAGCCACACTGACAATAATGTGCAAAGCCCAGGCTGAAATACATCAAAGCCACAGCACTTACCTTCTCCCCTTGCTCTCTAGAAACTTGTCTTTTGTCGTTGGCATCACATTTGTTCCCCAGGATCATTTTTTCCACGTCAGGAGAGGCGTGCTGAGACAGAGCACAGGCTGCCCTTGGTACCCAAACACTGGCACAGGAGGCACCAATGCAGCCCCCACCACGGAGATGCCAGTGCTGAGCATCTTCCACAGACTGATGGGCTCTCCCATCCCTCATCCCAGCACCATGGCAGCTCTGGGATCACTTGTCTTGCCAAGTCTCCCAGTTGGTGCCCTCAGCCCTACAGGGGGTACAGCCCCCACAACAAACCACTGCCAGCCAAAGCATTCCATAGTTCATTACTGATTTCCACCCCATTTGTTTTCCAGGTACCCTTCAGCACAGGAATTCAAAAGAAACATAACTCTTCTGAAGTAATTAAGCTTCAAGTACTTTTAGAGGAGAAAACAGCACCTTCAATAGTCAGTAAGTAAAGATGGAAATTACCTCTTCAATATTCCTGACCCAGTTCCGAATATTTTCAAAAGACTTCTCATTGGTGATGTCATACACCAACATAATGCCCTAAAAGTCAGAGGGACAAAGATGGTTTCAGCAAGAGTTAAAGGCTTGTCTGTAGCAGAAAGGAGCCACTTAACAAGGCCTATTTTTAACACTGGGTTCACAGCTAATGGCAGGGAGATAAGGGGTGCAGGGCACGTATTTATAGAGGGAAACAGAAAGTCCTGTATTGGCCCAGCACTGCTTGGAGCAGGAGCCCAGCTGTGGGAGAAGGTCAGTGTGTGTGTCCCACGTCACCCCCAGCCGACCTGACCCACCCGGGTGGGTTTATCCCGACGCTTATCCCAGCATTGCTCCTACCATGGCTCCCCTGTAGTAGGCGGTTGTGATGGTCCGGAATCGCTCCTGCCCGGCCGTGTCCCTGGAACAGACACAAACCAGCCCCTCCATCACCTCAACGGCACCAAAACTGCTAAACTATTTCGTGTGAACCAGTCTCTGGGCTCACCAGAGCCACCCTTTAGGTTCTAAGACACCACAAACTATCAGGAGTACAAGTGGAATAAATCCAGGACACAGCGCGGTCAGCACCCCCCCCGCAGCACAGCGGCCTCACCAGATCTGCAGTTTGATTCTCTTGCCATCGAGCTCTATCGTCCTAATTTTAAAGTCAATACCTGAAAGGAGAAGCAACGAAATCACTCACAGTTCCTGCCGAGAGGCGAAACCAACCCTTTTCCCTTCAATTCCGCTGCTCAGTTTCGTGTCCTCTGAGCTCCCTCCCCGCCGCTCACCCACGGCCGGCCGCGTCCCCG